>CAIGRN010164514.1:0-20377 GCA_903798345.1 Fraxinus anomala | reverse complement strand
TTCTTGGTATAAATACCCCATCCATACGCCTGAAGAAGGATTGGAACCTGATTTTCTCCAACATTATATATTCAAGTATCAATCTCTTCCTTGAGACATTATCGCTCTGTTATTAGATTGATCCAACCATTTCCCGGCCGGCATTTCACCTCCGGTGAACTTTTTTTGATTGAGCTATAAACTAACTTAACTGTCGGAGTGCTTGTGGCCACTCCCAACCCCTTCGGGAAAGGCCACGAGCTACTAACGACGTGCCACGTGTGCAGGGAGAACTGACGTAAAGACTTATCCTGTTGACCACGTGTCGGAGCTATTTTTCGAGATCAACATATAATACATCCTCGTTAGTTGTTTCAAGCATCTCATTCACCATGAGCTGATGCTCATTTGAATCACTAAAAGACGAGAACTTTTCAACAGCATTCAGAGCAAACTTCTTCTGTCTCATTTGAAATATCTTCCCAGTTAATTCCTGAATTATAGCAGATCCAAATCAACACCTTCTATGCCTAAATTGAAACGAAGTTAATTGTTTATATATCCAATATATATATATATATATATAGACACCTTGATAGACGATGTCAAGGATGGGCCCTTATGCATGATTTAGAATAGCATGAACACAAATGCATTTTAGATGCTAAGCTAATTTTTACCTTCTGTATCACCAGACATGCATACATTTGGAAGCTAAGTATAAGTACATGTCCGAAAATCTTGCCAGCCAATTCTCTTCTCTGAGATGCCATTCCATGTTCAAATAACTAAAAAGACATGAAATTTACAAGTTTGTTAAAACTACTGAAAAGACCCGCAACTAACAGCGACAATTAAACCAATAAAATTGGAAAGTTTATGGTGTATGAATGAGTACAAATGTGCAAAATCATAAATATTGACTAATAAATAGCCAGATATCAGGATACATTCTGGACATCAGTCATCAAAGTAAGAGGAAAAATTTTCGAGGAAACCATGTTCTTTTCTTCTACTGTAGCAGTTTCAAGTGTTTTGTTGAATGAATCGGCTTCCATGCTGATCATTGGCGAAGTTAAGATTAACAAATAAAGGGAAAGAAAAGTAAGATTTCACTTATCTTAAGGTTAAAAGTCTATATCTAATGCAATACATACTTGAACTCAACAACGTGGCCAGTACACTTGGTTTTATTGCTCTCAAAACTCTTCCAACAGAGACGAACTGAAGCTATTGTCCAGGATATTTAGATTTTAATATTTTCTGATTTATGCCTGATTCGGTTACCATGGACGTGACTTGCAACTCCCTCCTTTTAGTCAAAGTCAAGAAATCAATAGTAATAATCAAAATAAAAAACATTAAAGAACTAAGGTAGTGAAGTTTATTAAGGAGGTCCATGTCTTAAATCCCCATTAGAATTCATTAGTACCTTGATTATCGGAGTGCATAATGTTTGTGTTTGACTCCAATGTTGAGATTTTGTGATGTAGATTTTGTTGTGACGAAGGACCTTACATATATAAGTGCAACTATGACAAGCAAGACATTTTAAGGCTCAGAAAAAGGTGACCGTGGGGAATGTGAAGAAAAACGGGTTTCTCAAAAATAAAAACTCTTTTAAATGCCAATTTGGATGGATGGCCACCTAGCAACCCCAGATTGGCTCACAATCTTTAATTCGGATTGTGCTTCTTCATGTGGATGATGGACCGTTGGATATGATCTACAGTTGAGGATAAGTCATTCCACTATGACTCTTGGGGGTTGGGAACAATTTGGATGATTCATTCATTCTTGACTATTCGTTTCGGTTCCTTTGTCTCTCTCTAGTTCTCAATCATTTTCTTGGTTTCGATCTATGATTTCTTAGGAGGTTCTAGCCAAGAATAGTTGTGAAATCCTTTGTGATTCATGTTGTTACAGTAATTCAGGCTTGTAATAGTGGTTGGTTTTGAGTCTGTAGAAGTACAAGAATTCTTAGTTATTTTTTGACTAGGTTTTACGATTTAAGAGATCTACTTGTGGATTGATGATTAAGTTTGAGTCTGATTGAATCTCTCATGATTTGAACTCTCTCTTTGAAAGGTTTTTGTTGTGCTTAGTGTTTGGACTAATCTCAAATTCTCCCAAGATTAAGCATTTGTTGAAATGGGTGAACATTTCTTGGTATTCCTTAATTTTTTGCTCTGTGGCTGTGGTTTTATTGTTTATCGTTTTTATATTTTTAGGTTAAAAACCCAACAACTGGCATCAAAACCTTCGGGTTCTTTGGGAGTGCAATTTTTTTAAATAAAAGTTTCTTTGGGATCAAAATCTCTCGATGATTAAGAGGAGTTCATTGGCTTCTAATTGGGATTAGCGCAAAGTTTTCTTTTACTGTTTAAATCATTATATAGTGAGAACATTCTAACATTTAGACTTATAACTTGAATTGCATATAAATCTGTTCTTGGAATATAAAATATTAGTTAAGTTCTTGATTGTTATTTGGTGCAATTTTTTGACTGCAAGACTCATTTACCCTGTATCAAATATTATTGTTTCTGCTTCAATTTGGTGCATTAATACCTGCTTTAAATTCTTGAATAACTTTCAAAACCTTTTATGTTCATTAGTTGATCTTAAATTCAAGATCATACTATGTCCATGAGTGTAGGCCACCCTTTTACAGAATCTGCAATGGGTTCAAAAGTCGAATTATCACAATTCAATGGAACGGGAAATTATTCAATATTGAAGCAGAAAATTAGGGTCATTTTGGTTCAACAGAGGGTCGCTAAAGCCTTTGATGATTCTGTAACTTTTTCTGATGAAATTAAAGCTAAACCTAATGAAATTGAAGACATGAATGAAATTACTTACAGTTCTATAATTCTGCATTTATCTGATAATATTGTAAGACAAGTTGAGGAAGCCAAGATGGCTAGAGCCTTATGGATTACAGTTCTATAATTCTGCAATTGTCTGATAATATTGTGAGACGGGTTGAGAAAGCCAAGATGGCTAGAGCCTTATGGATTGCCCCTTGATACTATGTTTCTAACTAAAACTCTACCTAACAAAATTTATCTTTTTGAAAAAGTTATTTAGGTTTAGAATGGACATTGGAAAAAGACATGGAGGTAAATTTAAGTGATTTTAGTGTCATACTTAAAAGCTCTATACATAATAAAAAGAAATTTGATGATGAAGACCTTGCTGTGATTTTATTAAATTCATTACTTGATTCTTATAAAGAAACTAGGAATGCAATAAAATACTCAAGGGATAAACTGACACAAGACATAGTTGTTGATGCTTTAAGATCTTGGGAGTTAGAAGTTAGAAATGAATCTAAATCTAATCCTAGAGAAAAGAGCATGTATGTAAAAGGAAGAACTGAAAAGAGAGAAAATAATTTTCAAACTAAGAAGGGAAAAGGGAAATCCAAAGGTAGATCAAAATCTAGAGATAAGAACAATAAGAAGTGTTACAATTGTGGAAAATTGGAACACTTCAAAAGATAATGTTTTGAGTTGAAAAGGAAACACAAATATTAGAATAATGGAGAGTTAAATAACAACACAATTGAATCTGGGTTCGACAGTCTGCATGTTATAACTGTAACCAGTGAGGAGATCAATAAGGATTGGATATTAGACTCAGGGCGTACCTTTCATATGTGTCCTATAAAATTTTGGTTTCATAATTACAAAGAAATACAACCTATGAAGGTTTACATGTGGGATAATAACTCACAGGCTATTGTTGAAATTGGTGATATTGCCATAAAATGCATGATGGCATTATCAGGCCAATTATGAATGTAAAATATGTTTCAAATCTGGAAGGAAATCTTATATCTTTAGGGATCCTTGAAGACGAGGGTCATACCTTCAGAATATGGTTGAAAACCAATTGGACAACAAGTTAAAAACTCTAAAAACTGACAATGGTCTTGAGTTTTGTAACTCTAAATTTGACTTCTATAAACAGAAATGGATAATGAGACATAAGACTGTTAAACATACACCCCAACAAAATGGGTTGGTAGAAAGAATGAACAAAATTTAGTGAATAAGTTTTGGTCTATGCTGATCAAATCAGGGCTTGCTAAAGGTTTTTGGGCTGAAGCGATGTGTACAACTGCATATCCTATAAACAAATCACCTTTTAGTTCTGTTAGATTTAAAACTCTCCAGTAACTATGGACTGGAAAACCACTAGACCTATCTTACATCTGGGTATTTGGATGTGTAACTTATGCACATCAAATTGAAGGGAAACTAGACCCTAGGGCAACAAAATGTGTCATTTTGGAATACCCTGAATGTGTAAAGGGTTACTGGTTGTGGGTGTTCAAGGCATTAAAATCATTAACAGTGGAAATGTGAAGTTTAATGAATCTGAGATGTCATGGTTAAAACACAAAATTGATACTTCCATAGAATCTGATGATAAAATGACTCGAAATGAGGTTAAGCTAACCAAGTTGAGCATTACTCAATCTGAAAATACTGAAGCTAATAGCCCCCACACGATGAAGGTAAAGTTGGAGAATCCCAACCTCATATTGAAACTTAATCTAAAGATCAGGTTGACCCCACTTTGGAGACTTCCATTCAGGACTACCAACTAGTCAAAGATAGGGAAAGAAAGCAGGTGAAACCTAACCCTAGATATGAATCCCAAAATCTTACAAATTTTGCCTTAATTTCTGGTGAAGCCATGAAACAATCTGAACATATTTCATATAAAGAAGTTGTGAGAGAGCCAAAATCTGAAAATTGGAAGAGAGCAATAGAAGAAGAAATGCAATCGTTAATTGAAAATAAGACTTGGAAACTAGTTGTGAAACCCAAGAATCATAGGATTGTCCAATGTAAATGGATTTACAAATTAAAAGAGAAAAATAATCCTACTTATCCCTTAAGGTACAAAGTCAAACTTGTTGCCAATGGGTTTACCCAAAAATAGGGAATAAATTACAATGAAATATTTTCTCCTATGATAAAATATAAGACCATTAGATTGATCATAGCACTAGTTACTCATTTCAATTGGAAACTTGAACAATTAAATGTTAAGACAATATTTCTACATGGTGAACTGGATGAGGATATTTGCATGGCTCAACCTCAAGGATTTGAGGTGAAAGGAAAAGTTGATTATGTATATAAATTGTAAAAATCACTGTATGGGCTTAAACAAAGTTTTAGATAGTGATACAAAATGTTTGATTCATATGTTATCAAAATTGGTTTTAAAAGAACTAATTATTATGCTTGTTTGTATTATAACAATGCTAAGAGTGGATGTGATGTTTACTTATTGTTATATATTGATGATATGCTTATAACTGCTCTAGCAATATTGAAATCATAAAATTAAAAAAAAAATTAAAATCAGTATTTGATATGAAGGATTTAGAAAATGTCAAAAAGATCATAGGGATGGTTATTAAAAGGGATAGGTCCGAGGACACATTAACTCTCACTTAGCAATCCTACTTGAACAAATTAGTAACTAAATTTGGCATGAAAGATTCTAAACTAGTTAATGTTCCTCTTGCTACCCATATGAATCTGTCAACTGAACATTCACCAAAAACTGAAGATGGAAAACATCACATATGCTAATGTCATAGGATCTTTTATGTTTTCCATAATTACCACCAAACCAGACCTAGTTTATGCAACTAGCTTTCGAAGTAGATTTATGTTTAATCCTGATAAACCACATTAGGCAGGCTTAAAGTGGTTGTTGAGATACATTAATGGGACATTAAATCTTGGTTTAGTGTATAAAAGGGGATCTAATAATCTGACCCTAAGAGGATATGTAGATACAGATTCTATTGATGATAAAGATCAAAGAAAATCTACTACATCCTATTTTTTTACACTTGATGATAATTGCATAACTTGAAAATCACAATTACAATCTGTAACTTTGTCTATTACTGAAGTTGAGTATGTTGTTATAACTGATGATGTAAAATAATGTATATGGTTAAAGAGAATTTTAAGAAAATTGAACTTCCTGCATGATACTCCTACCATTTTTACTAATAGTCAAAGTGCTCTTTTACTTAGTAAAAATCATGCATATCATGAAAGGTCCAAACATATTAAGGGGAAGTATCACTTTATTAGAAAAAAATTTGCAGGTGAAGTAAATTTGATCAAAATTCACACAGATGAAAAATCCCTTAAATATGCGGGGCTAAAGTTGTACTTGTACGTAAGTTTAAAACATGTTTATCTTTGCTAAATATGGATAAAGGTTTTTTTTTTTTTTTGGCAGGTACATGGGCAATGATAGGGTTAGTCATCTAAGCACACTTAAGCAACAAATGAGAGTTGGATTTTTTTGAGAACCAGGTAATGTGAAGAAAAACGTATTTCTCAAAAATAACAACTCTTTTAAATGGCAATTTGGATGGATGGCCACATGGCAACCCTAAATTGGCTCTCAATCTTTAACTTGGATTGTGCTTCTTTATGTGGATGATGGACCGTTGGATATGATTTACAGCTGAGGATAAGTCAATCCACTATGACACTTGGGGATTGGGAACAATTTGGATGATTCATTCATTCCTGGATTTTCGTTTCAGTTCCTTTCTAGTTCTCAGTCTTCTTATTGGTTTCGATCTGTGATGTCTTAGGAGGTTCTAGCCAAACATAGTTGTGGAATCCTGTGTGATTCATGTTGTTACAGTAAATCAAGCATGTAATAGTGGTTGGTTTTGAGTATGTAGAAGTGCTTGGTTATTTTTGGCTAAGGTTTACGATTTAAGAGATCTTCTTGTAGATCGATGATTAAGTCTTGGTCTAATTGAGTCTCTCATGATTTGTACTCTTTCTTTGGAAGGTTTCTGTTGGGCTTAGTGTTTGGCTAATCTCTGAGTCCAGAGATTAGGCATTTGATGAACTAGGTGAACATTTCTTGGTGTTCCTTTATTTTTTGCTTTGTGGTTTTGGTTTTATTGTCCATTGTTTTTATATTTTTAGGTTAAAAACTCAACACAGAACTTCAACAAGCGAAATAAAGTGAGACAAAAATAGAGAAAAACAATCTCAAATTGTAATGCGTGGATGGGAAGGTGATGGGAACTAATACATTAATGTTATCAATGAGTTTCATTGTGGATTTGGTTAAGAGAGATTTCATTAATAATGGGATTAAACAAGTGATGTCTAAAATATTTAAATAAAAGATTGAAAAATGTTTAACTAGAGGTTCAATGTAATTTGTTGAGGCTAATGCAACTAGATGAATGACCAATGTTGTTTTTAGATGTCTAAATGACTAATGAGATTGAATCAGACATAAAATTGAAAGAATTGAAACTTGAAAAGTTTGATGAGAATAAGTATTACATTATAACATTAAACACATAGCAAGGTTGTGAGTAGGTATGTTTATATGATAAATATATATTATCGGAGAAATGATTAATGAGCACTATAAATCTCATGTAATCGTTGCTTAGTATAAGTTGATATCAGTGCTCGAGACACAAATGCCAACAGATCCTAGCTCTCCTATCCACGTGCATATGCATATTACATGTACACTTGGATGCCACATTAGAAAGCATAAATCGTAGCTCTGACGTGGTGCAATGGTCGAATGCACTGCTCAAGTCAGATTGTGAAGAATATTGTGTATGGGAGGAACACAATGAACAAAAATATGGGTGCCTAGTTACACTTACTGTGTTCATACCTTTTAATGAGAGACAACGTAGTATTTATATGTGAAGGGAACACAACAGACCCCCTTTCGGATGTTTGACATGTGCACTCATTATAATGGTTCATTTTCAATTGTGTCAATTCATAGCTATTATAGGCTTGTGGTTGGCAGGCCCGGAGTACACATTGAAAAGTTGTGATCTAACTACGCGTTGTTACTATAGAGATATCATATCAATCACTTTATGTAGTTTATTGTTTATGCAACTTGGTCAAGACAAGGATTGTAGTAGATGATCATTGCCTCAAATATATACTACAGTGGAGAGGTAATGCATTGCCTCAAATAATAATAATACTCTAGGCGAAGCATCTTGCCTTTGAAGAGGTAGTGAAAGAAGCAATGGGAAGTACTGGAGTTCTGACCTTGTGTGACGTTTTGTTTAGCTGGCTGTCATGAGGTCTGTCTCGTAAGGAGAGGAATAACCATAGTCCACCACCTGTTAGAAGTGTCAACAAGGTCCTCGTTTGATTTTTACCAAAATAGCTCTTCAGATGCTGCAATCAATCTCATCTCTGCCTCAGAGATTATCTCTGGAGAGTGTAAGCTTTGTTCGACTAATTCAAGGCTTGCAGCTGACTGTTGGTCGGAAGCCTGCCATTTTTGGCAGTAGAGGCTTTTGTTCTATATTAAATAAAATATAAAGGGTGAAAAAGAGGATTGAGTCAAAAAGTTATCTAAGGGGGAAAGAGTGTTGTTGCTGGAAATGTCACACCAAAAGTTAGTAAAAGCTTTGTCGGGGCAATGTTTTCATCGGAATTCTCTTTAAAACTAAAAGTACTAAGGATGCAAAGTAAAGTTTATGAAATGAAACTTTGGACCTTTTATAGGCGAGGCAACCTCAACCATAATTATTGGATCAAATGGTTAGTAAATCAGAGTCATCCATTCATTTTGCAATAGGAGCCACAAAAAGGAAGAGACACCCAGCCAAAATTTAAATCAAAACCTGAGAACGTACGCGTAAGAGTGTTTCACCTCGAAATAGAAAATGCCCCGCACGTCCCTGCTCCATTATTGCTTGTAGTTGTCCAACACTCCAGAAACACACAACTCTTCAAGGATGGGCACTCGTCCTAGCTCTCTATGTCACCTCGTGAAATCTGCCACATGTCATTAGAATGACCTTAGGAGCTCTACATCTTAGATTCTTCCCTTCAGATCTACCATATCAGCACACTAACATCATTTATTACAATTTTTAATAAAAGTTCATTCCTCGTATAAATATTCATGCTTAAATTTAGGGGACTAGTTTCATTCACCTATCGTCACCTCAAAAGTAAAGGTTTAATATTTGCAACAAGTGGGTCATCGCTTCATCATTTACGATTATCAAGTTATGATGTTTGTCATCTCTCTTGTCATACCTCTCATCGAATCTGAATTTTAGAACTCATAAATAAGAAGACTTATTCATCGTTGACGAGATACCTCACCTTACGAGATGATTGATATTTATTTCGTATATCTATATTTTCACTCAAAAGTTCATGTCTTATATAAATATTTATATATGGACTTGGAGACTGTTGTTACGCTTCTGCCTACTAGGCAAGTCACATGACAATCAACTAAGCAAAAGGCCACGAAAGGTGAGCACTCTGCTTTGCATCGCCTTTTTGAAGTACATCTTCTTTAGATGTCTACCTACAGTATTATTATTTGAGGCATTGCATCACCTCTCCGCTACAGTGTATATCCGAGGTGATGGGCATCTACTACAAACCTCGTCTTGGTCAAGTTGCACAAATAGTTTATTGCACAAAGTTATTGACGCGATAGCTTTATAGAAGTAGTGCCTAGTCAGACTACAAATTTTTAGTCTATAGGCTGGATCTACCAACTACAAGCTTATGATGACTATGAATTTACAGAATTGAATATGACAAGTGAGTCATTAAGATAACGTCACGTGTTAAGCATCAAGAGGGAGTCTGTTGTGTTCCCTCCACACATAAATTCTCTATCGTATCTCATCAAAAGGTAAGAACACATAGTAAGTATAATGTCAAAACCGATTCCTACATTTCCGTCCATTATGTCTCTTCCTAACCTAATATTCTTCACAATCTGACTTAAGCATGAGAATACATACAACTGTTGCACCCCCATTACAGCTACGGTCTACGCAATTTAACGTAACTATCCAAGTGTACATATAATATATACGTGGACGAAAAATGAGTTGAGATCGGTTGACAACTGAGTTTTACTGAATTCAGAGGTCAACACGAACCATTATGAAATTAGAAAAAAAAAATGTAAAATATGGCGAACAATTGAAATCTTGTTATATTGGCACGTTTGTTTGTCATATACATTATTAACACTGACAATTTAAAGAAAAAAGTTAAAATCTTGTCAATTATACCATAGAATATAGGGCTTGTCTGTTCCTGCTTCCTTCCGGATTTGTAGTGATTTTTTTACCGTTTTATTCAAATTCATGGAACCCGCTAAGAAAGAAAGGGTCGAAGATGTCAGCTGAAATGTGTTGCAACGGCCTGAAAATCAATTGGAAAATAAAAACCAGACAGGTCCATAATCTAATATCATGTAATAATATGCATTTATTTTCAAACTCGTTTGTCCATTATTTTTCTCTTCATTAGGTAAGTATACACTCATTCGTCTTTGCTTAGAGTACTCTACAAATCGCTTAGCTGTGCAAAAGTGAGTTAAGACCATGTGAAAAAGGAAGCTAAAAATGACTTTGATAAAATAAGTGCAACTGCAGGAGTGCCCTACAAGGTGTGCAGTTGGTACAACTACAAACTAATTAGACTGTACACTCTGATTAGTTCTCTTGACAAATCTCACTTTAATTAATACATACTCAAAACCGTATTATACTCATTTCAATCTCCTGAACTCCGGTTTTTACATTATTTTGGAATTTAATTGGCTTCATGAAAATCATTACATGTATGGTTTTGAAGTCTACTTTAATTAAGAGAAAAAAATGTAGTAACTGCCGATATCAGTGTCTTATTCAACAAGATTAATGGTTGAATTTGCGAAAGAAATTTTCATTTCAATGGAAAGTCATTCTTGGGTGGTTAGTCGAAAAAGGGTCGTCCAAGAGAATTTTCAAAACAAATTTTTTTTGTCGCTGAAGTGAAGTTTCTGGTAGTAACCATTTTATCATTCTAACTAGAAATAATGTTTACTATACAATCGTGAAAATTAATTGAAATTAATAATTTGCAAAGTAGACAAATGGAATTTTGAGAAAGGAGATAAGGTTTGACAACAGTAGGGTGAATGTCACGATCAGATTAATTTGTATTGATTAACAGTAGGTATAGTATCTCCATTTACAGATGATTTCTTTGGATATAATTTTCTTTTCAATGCTGCCATATCTCAACTACTACGGGTCTATATAATCATTGTATTTTCGTAGATCTTTATACAAAGAAAATATTTCCTTGCCAAAAGAAAAACTTCGAAATGGGCTCTTCTCTTCTTCCATATTCAGCAATTTTGGCTTCTTTCCTCTTCATCAGTGTATCCATTTGTTTCAACTTGACAAAAGCGCAGCAAACTGGCACGACTAGACACTACAAGTTTGATGTACGTATTGCAAGCATTTCTGATGTAATAGAGTGTGCTCATTTGTAGTTTACGAGATTGATTGTGTTGTAATGTCTGTGCAGATACGGCTTCATAATGTGACCAGGTTATGTCACAGTAAACGCATGCTTACTGTCAATGGCAAGTTCCCAGGGCCTCTCATTACTGCAAGGGAGGGCGATCGTGTTGTAGTCAAGGTGGTTAACCATGTCTCCAACAATGTCAGCTTTCATTGGTACGTTAATGCAAAATATTCAACTCATTTGTTATTGTAGTGGCCAATGCGGTCTAATACTACGTATCAAATATACGTTATTAGGCATGGTATTCGGCAACTCTTCAGCGGTTGGGCAGATGGACCGGCATATATAACCCAGTGCCCCATCCAAAGTGGCCAGAGCTATGTTTACAACTTCACCATTGTCGGGCAGAGAGGAACTCTATTTTGGCATGCTCACATTACATGGTTACGAGCCACTCTCTATGGACCACTCATCATTCTCCCCAAGGAAAATACGTCGTACCCGTTTGCTAAACCCTTCAAGGAAGTCCCGATCATCTTTGGTTAAGTATCAAACCGTCAAAAGAGTATAAATCCATATAATTAGACCAAAACTGTATACTAACATTGAAATATATACATAAACTGCGACAGGAGAATGGTGGAATGCAGATACAGAGGCTGTTATTAATCAGGCACTTCAAACAGGAGGTGGACCGAACGTTTCTGATGCATATACCATTAATGGATTCCCTGGTCCATTGTATAATTGTTCTACCAATCGTACGTGCCATTTTCTCCTCTTTGTTCATTTGATCAACTGGCTAAAATCTTACCATTTGATGAAAGTTTTTGGTTTGATACATTGCAGAAACATTCAAGTTGAAGGTGAAACCTGGAAAGACGTATCTGCTTCGTATAATCAATGCAGCACTCAATGACGATCTGTTTTTCAGTATCGCCAACCACACATTCACCGTTGTTGAGGCTGATGCAGTTTACGTAAAGCCATTTGAAACCGATATTCTCCTAATAACGCCAGGACAGACCACCAATGTTCTTCTAAAGACCAAGTCTAATCCCTTAAACACCACCTTCTTGATGGCAGCCAGGCCATACTTCACCGGTCAAGGCACATTCGATAATTCCACTGTTGCTGGAATCCTTGAATATGGAAAAATCTCAGCTAAAAACCACTCAAATTTTTCTATCAGAGGCCTCCAACTCCCTATCCTTCCACAAATCAACGGAACTTCTTTCGTTGCAAATTTGAGTAATAAGTTTCACAGTTTGGCAACTGCTCAATTTCCAGCCAACGTGCCCCAATCCATTGACAAGCATTTCTTCTTTACCTTAGGCCTTGGAAGCAGTGCATGTCCCAAAAACCAAACTTGCCAAGGGCCTAATGGCACAAAATTTGAAGCTTCTGTTAACAATATCTCTTTCGCACTGCCTACAGTATCACTTCTTCAAGCCCACTTCTTTGGGAGATCAAATGGTGTGTATACCACTGATTTCCCGAGCTTTCCTATTAACCCATTCAATTACACAGGTACCCCACCTAACAATACAAAGGTGGCCAATGGAACCAAAGTGGTTGTGCTTCCTTTCAATACCACTGTGGAACTTGTGTTGCAGGACACCAGCATTCTTGGTGCTGAAAGCCACCCTCTCCATCTTCATGGCTACAACTTTTTCATCATTGGCCAAGGTTTTGGGAACTTTAATCCTCTAAAGGACCCTCTGAATTACAACCTTGTCGATCCGGTTGAAAGAAATACTGTCGGCGTGCCTTCTGGCGGATGGGTAGCCATCCGTTTCCGCACTGATAATCCAGGTTGGTTTCACTTATGATCAAAAAACATAAATGAACTTAACTTGTTATAATTAACTTTCTCATGAAGTTTTTAAGCTTACTTGTGTGGCTAAAAACAACAACAAAACTGCATGGCATGTTTGGTACACGAACTAACACCGTCAATGAATTCGTCTTACCAAATATGCCGTATCTGTTTCAATCTCTTCGACTGAAAACATTAAAAAGAAGAAAGATGAACTCATAATGTGATCATGTTAATGCCTTGAAGGTGTCTGGTTCATGCACTGTCATTTCGAAGTCCATCTCAGCTGGGGTTTGAAGATGGCATGGATAGTTTTGGATGGGAAGCTGCCTAACCAACAACTGCCGCCTCCACCGTCAGATCTTCCCAAGTGTTGATGATAATTCTTTGCTTTATGAGATCATTGTTTGAATAATTTATAGAGCGAATCTTTTGTAATTGAGTTTTGCATTTCCTGCTGTCTTTCTTCATCACGAAAAGCGAAATAAAGTTGGATTTTGTAATTGCATTTTGCTTCATTGATACATCTCCTGTCGTAATCAAATAAATGAACTTATAATTTTTCTCATATATACTTTTATCTTCTTCTTATTTGAATTATTACAACGCGAACAAATTCTCTCAAGAAGTGATAGCCATCGAATTTCATTTTTCAACTTGTAAACTTCATATTTTTCTCCTCTCTACAAATCCAAACAATTGTTTTGACATGTATCTTCTTGGATGAATCCATTGAAATGCAAAATTAACGTCCATTTAAAATAGATGTAAGACCCTAAACCTTTGTGTGTAGATTAATTGTAAATTTTGAGAACTTGAAACCAGATTGAAATTCTTTTAATTCTTGAGGGACCAAAATTGAAAATTGGTCCACCCCAATCTCAAAAGTGAAAATTGCGCACTCTTATTCAACAAGTACTTAGCGGCAGCCTCACATCAGCAGTATTAACTTCTCTCCTTAACCATTAAACTTAAGACACTACGAATTTCAGTTGTCCTCTTGTTTATGGGTTATAGTCCAAATGTTGTTGTATATGATGGGTGTTGACCGTGTTGTAAGAGTGGTGAAGTTGAAAATGCGAAGGAATTGTTCTGTAAAATGGAAAAGCTGGGTTTGGTTGGTAATCAGTACACTCACATAAATTTGATAAATGGGTTGTTTAAGAAAGGACTTAAAAAGGGAAGGACCCGAATTTGGTTGCTAATCAGTACATTGTGTAAGGATGGTAAAATGAGCAAAGCCTCTGAACTGTTCGACAAAATGCGTGAGAGAGGAGTGGCATGTAATGTGGTGACATTCGACACTTTCATTTGGCAATTATGTCGAGAAAAGAGAACGGGGGAAGCTGAGAAAAGTGGTTAAATTAAACTAAAGAGAACAACGTACATTACAAAACCAATAGCAAATACTTGTGCAATAACATATAATTTAACCAAAAGCATTTAGTCATATGTACACAAAATATTAACTAACTGCTTACAAAAGAAAAGATTGGTCCAAAATATCCATATCCACAAGGGAGAGAGCACGAAAACTACAAAGCAACTAGCTAAACACGAGCTTTATGCCTTGGAGGCATTGCAAAGATATGGTCAAGATCAGGTGGGTAAAAATACCCATTCTTGGGTGTCTCCCTCTTCCCTACACACGCGTAATACGGCTTCTTTCTAGGCGGCGGTGGCGGCAGAACCCTCACTGGAATCCGACATCCATTGTGTTTTGGGGTTGAGCAGCCTTCCTCCACCGGCACCGCCTCAGTCACCTCAGAATACACTTGTATTTCCATCAAAAGATTATTCACTTGCTACTTTACTACACTGACAAGCGAATGCGTATGTGAATGTGAATATTCAGTGCAGAAAAGTCTGTACTAAAAGTGGAAACTGAGTTCTGGGAAGTTTGGGAAATGGAATATATGTACAGGATTTTGAGTGGGAGTGGGGTGGCTAATGGCTTGCTGGAGAAGGGACTGGTGAGTGCTAAAGAAGTAGAAGAATTTGGTGTGTTCGGGAAGGCGCTATTAGGGTTTTGAAATGTGTGGTGGGACAGAGACCGGTGGGTGGACAGATGTCGTCATTTGCCATTTATTTAATGTGAGTTTGACACGTGGCAACTAGTAGGCCGTACGTTTCTAATAAGCCATTTAAAAAGGGCGCCAAAAAATGGGTTATGAATTGGCGGCCAGGCCACTAATTTGATTCAGTCACTAGACGTGGGTTTGTTGTGAGTTATACTTGTGGGGATTAACGATGCAGCTTTGCGTTTTGGTTCTGATAGTATGTTTGAGTCACATTATTTTTAAATAATGTATTTGAAATAATAGATTGATAAAGAATGTGTGATTGAAAAAGAAGAAAAAGTTACTGATATAATGGAAAATATTATTTTATTAAAAAATTTGAGGTTGAAAATTAGTAGAAAAATGAGGAAAAAAAATTTAATGTGGCTCAGAAGCTAAATTTGTCTACTTGTACACTTTTGAGTGTACATCTAGCAAAGTTCTTTCATCTTTTGGACTGTCAAGTAAGTTTTCTAAATTTCTATTGACCTTATTTTTGCACAGATAATGAGGGTGTTTGATAGGGATGGCAGTGGGGCGGGTTCAGGACGGGGCACCCCTGACCCGCCCCGCCCCGCCACTCCCGTGCCCCGCCCCGCCTTGCCTTAGACCGGGCGGGGCATGGGGCGGGTACGGGGCAGGAGCCTGCCCCTTTTTTTTTTTTTTGGTGGACAGATGTCGTCATTTGCCATTTATTTAATGTGAGTTTGACACGTGGCAACTAGTAGGCCGTACGTTTCTAATAAGCCATTTAAAAAGGGCGCCAAAAAATGGGTTATGAATTGGCGGCCAGGCCACTAATTTGATTTAGTCACTAGACGTGGGTTTGTTGTGAGTTATACTTGTGGGGATTAACGATGCAGCTTTGCGTTTTGGTTCTGATAGCATGTTTGAGTCATATTATTTTTAAATAATGTATTTTAAAATAGTAGATTGATAAATAATGTGTGATTGAAAAAGAAGAAAAAGTTATTGATATAATGGAAAATATTATTTTATTAAAAAATTTAAGGTTGAAAATTAGTAGAAAAATGAGGAAAAAAAATTTAATGTGGCCCAAAAGCTAAATTTGTCTACTTGTACACTTTTGAGTGTACATCTAGCAAAGTTCTTTCATCTTTTGGACTGTCAAGTAAGTTTTCTAAATTTCTATTGACCTTATTTTTGCACAGAAAATGAGGGTGTTTGACACTCATTTTTGGAAAATAGAATTTTTGGAATAGTGATTGATAGGAGAATGTGTGGTGGAAAAGTTATGAAAAATTTTAGATTTATATGTAATATTATTTTATTGAGAGAATGTGTGGTTAAAATAAAGAAAGAGAAAAAAATGAAAATAAGATGAAAATGGATGGCAAACAGGGATAATATGAACAATACATCTCTGACTCCACTCAAATTCATGCATATAACTTTGGACGTTTGGTCAAACTTTTAGAAGCACGTGGCTTGCTTTTGATGGTGGAAAGGCGATTACGAACGCTCCAATAGTCAAATCAATCAACTTTATAGATACGTATTTGGTTGTGAAATGGACAAAAGATGTGATCGACGTCAATGTACGAGTATCGAGGATACTTAAAGAGAATAACAATGGAGCAATATTAATAAGCCCTTGTTTGGGATCAACTAAAATCAAATTTTGATAGAGAAATTAAAAAATATATATATTTTGAAATATTGATGTTTTGAAAAATGTGTGGTTAAAAAAATAGAATTTTTTAATTTACATGTAATATTATTTTATTGGAGAATATGTAATATCAAAACAAAATAGAGAAAAATACATTTTGATTTTAATGGAACCCAAATACGGGCCAAGTATGTATAAAATTGCATTAACTTCAAATGTCACAAAAAGTATGAACTTTTATAGTGGAAGAAGTGAAATGGGTACCGTTGGATAAAGAAACCGAAGTTTTATCTTGACGACCAATGCACCTTGTCATATGCATGATTCTGCTAGTCCTAAATTGAGGAGCATTTAATGATTCTGAAAAGTAGTTATTCGCTTGTCTAGATTTGACATCTGAAGAGTAAACTGACAAATTAACTTGATAGGACGCCTACTACATAGAGGTCATAACAATCTATCACAAAAGATCTTATTCGAAGGATCTTCGAAGTAAGGTGCCTTCATGTGTCGAAAGCTTCTTCGCTCTAGATTAGGGTTGCAGTAGGTCTTATTACCTCACCTCTGCCATGGAGGGTTTGGCCTCTACATGTGGTTTGACGTGTACATCACTTCGACTACTTGGAAGCATCTAATGGATCATGTAGGATAATGATGTCGAGTGCGGAATTGAATTCGCTTATTACGTGGTTGCACTTGGCCAATTCCTGTTTTCAAAATAGGTTTTTGAGTAACTTACTTTATATCATTTAAAAAAAAAAAAAAAACCTCTTTTAGTCGGACAATTCGCTTATAGAAATAATCCAAACATATTCAAAAGTCGCTTCTACCTTTTCAAAACATTGCAAACCAAATCTCTATAAGATCGTCTTCAAGAAAGTACAAGATGTTCTCTAATTAGAGAGTTGATATTTAAAAATGAACTTTAATAGACTCTATTTTAACTTTTAAAATAGAGATGGAATGCAAAACTCACTTTCTATTTTTACTTTATAATAATTGCACTTGATAATATAAAATTTTCAATACTATACTCTTAAATAAATTTAAAACATATTTAAATTTATTGAACATTGACATGAAAAATGTAATACAAGATGAAAAGAAATTGATAAATATTTCTTCAAAAATGAGAAATGAAGAGTCAATATACAGAACGAGCATATTAAAAATTGCTCTCTAAATTTAAAGACACTCTTATATAAATAAGATGATCAAGAGTGGTTACTTTAATAGATGAATAAATTAGTACCGATTTAGATTTAAATAGTTCAATTTTAGAGTGGAATATCTGGATCTAAACGGGGATTTAGACATTGTTTAATTTTTTTTCTCATAGCATTAGCCGGATGGTGTTTTATAACAAATATGTTGGAACAAGTCCACGATTGAATATCATTCTCTAAAAATTCATTTTAAATCACATATTCTTCAAATAAAATAATTTTACACATAAACCCAAAATTTTCTTCCACTTTTGAACCGCATTAAAAAGTTTTTTAGTTATAATGTTAACCCTTTTTTTTAAGGGGGAAAAAAAAAAGGAGGTTCAAACAGAGCCTGATTTGCTTGAATTTCTGAAATTGGACTTGGCTTGAGTCTTGACTCGGACCCGAACTTGCTTCTCTTTGATTTGAAAAAGATTTTGTTATTAAATTTTCGACATTGGACTAGAGAGGTTTTCTTCTCTTCTTAAGCTTCTTGGACTTTCTCGTGGACTCGGGTCAAGGCCCAAAATTTCAAGAAGAACTAGTTCTTCTTCAAGTCAAATCAAAGCAAGTTCAAATCATTGTCAACTTGCAATTGAGATAGTTTTATAAACACCATTTGTTTTTACTTACGTAACATAATTATAAGCAATTAATAGTCGCAATGGTGAAGTTCTTATACTTGGTTATAATTTCTTAGATTTTTCTCGATCTTTCAAAATTACTAGGGATTCTTAGAGTTTATAAGAACGACTTAAAGTCTCGTTAGGTTAGATTTATCTAACGATTAAAAGGAGTAAAGATGAAGATGTTGTAGAAATTAAAAATAAAACTTTAAACAAAGATATCTTTTTGAGAGAAGTAAAGATGACTGAACGAATGAAGTCTTGCGTAGCAAGTAGGTTGGTGGATTAAAAATCTAAATGGTTATTGAACTTTAATATAAAGTTTTTTTATTGACAATAGAACTTTAAACATTATTTGGATGGACATTTTAACTTATCAAATCGTTATTCGTTTTGCCATTAAACTTTAGAATTTTTTTGAATAGCCATCGAACTTATCAAATTATTATCTATCCATCAATCAATAACTTACCATTAGAAAATTTGACGGACTCGTTGTTTTGAAAAATGAAAATGCTGATTTGACACATTATTGTTGTTAGTTGACGACAAATCAGTCAAAATAACCTTACAAAAAATGTGATTAACAAGAAAAGCAATAGAAAATACTACGAAATACAAAAAAGGTTGATTGGCGCAAAACTCCCCACTTGGTTAGACATGTTGCGCAAATCCCCCACCTATTGAAATTGGCGAAAAATGTCCATGTATGAAATTTGGAGTGTGTTTTACTCGTAGCTGTTCATTTTCTCAATAAAAAAATTATAAAATAATGAATACATCATCTTATTTAAATAAAGCACAATGTAAAAAAATAAAGAATTAACAGTAATCATAATTCCAAAATTTTTAAAATAGTGCAAATCAATTCCAAATAAATTATTAAAAAATTAGAAATAAAAATTAAAAAATTTTCCATCCCCTTCCACTGTCCTCTTCCTACCACCGTCACCATCATCCTTCCCTCCAAACACACCAGCTCCCGAACGCACACTTACACATCGAACCCATATTTCTTCCATTCATATAGCTTCAACTTCTCTATCACTTTCCCCAGTTCTTCCCGAAAAAAATCGCTTCAATCTTCAATCCTCCAAATAAGGTAAAAATTCCATCTCAAATTTCATGGGTTTCTATCTTTCCTCCAATTGCTCTCTACCTCTTTCTCTATATGTACGTGTATATATAGATGGAAGTGCAAAAGTTGGCCATCTGAATCACAGACACGAATTGAGAATTGGAAAACTTCAAGAAATTTCGAACAATAGGAAGACGACAAACCACTCGTCCTCGAGATTGTCCCCAAAACAGAGGTGGCCGGAGAGGTGGGGAATAGGATCGAAGGAAGGAGAAAGAGTAAAGGGTTGTGTTGCCATATGTATGGGGCAGTGTAGGGGTGAGGTGGTTGAGGATTTGGAGGTGGATTGATTGGAATTCTTCTAAGGCCGCGGATGTGATAGTTGCAGTGGCGGTGGCGGTGAGGAAGGACTCGGGGAAGATGGAGTAGAAAATGGTGTCGTCTGGAGGGCAGGACTTTTTGAGGGAGAAAATGGATGAAGAGGATGAGGGATTTGGTGCTGCCATGGCTGTGAATGAATAAGAATCACTTGTAATAATGAATCGTGACGAAGAATTTTGGGGCTAATCAGGGTGGAAGACAATTTAGGTAAGAGACGTTCAAATCATGTACAAATCGAATACTTT
>CAIGRN010164500.1:0-17788 GCA_903798345.1 Fraxinus anomala | reverse complement strand
TGACTTTACATTTAAATGAACATATTATTTAACGACATATAATTGTCACATAAGTTGATATTAAGTATCAGTGGTGCTACATAGCACCACTCCGTGAAATTTGAAGAGGAAGATTTTTTTTATTATTTCATATTAATTAAAGATTGCAAATGGGTGAAGCGTGCTTTGTGTTTATTTATTAATTTTGATGATTGTGCTTGCCATGAAAATTTGGTACGAGTAGGGTTTATGTTGTTTTTTTTTTTTTTTTTTTTTTTTTTTTTGTTTAATTAAAAACATATTGTCTTATCTATTCTTTATTTAATGGTCAATTTTTTTTTTTAATTTAATTTGGTTAGAAAATTATCGTTTAATCTAGAAAAAAATACTTCGTTAGTCACTCACTGTTCAATAGCAAATTGATTCTCAACCTTTAAAAATAAACAATTTACTTAGACTAGTATTTAGAAATTTGAAAATGGCACAGTCAGTGACTACTACATTACTGTTTAGTAAGTACACTTTAATGATTCTCATCATTAAAATAGATTATACAATTTTAATATAAAATTCAGAGGCTACTTATTTTTTAAATGGTTGGGGACGAACTTATCATTTGATCAAGCAATTAACACTTTAGAATAAGGTATACGTTACAGATCTTAGAAGTTGAAAATTCAAATGCCAAAAAAGCTAGAATGGTTACAACTCTGCATAAGTGACAAGTCACATAACCAAAGAGTCACACCAATAAGAGACCAAGCAAGGTAAGCACTCCGCGGATCGTCTTGTTCGCATGCCCCTTCCAAGACGATTACACCATGGCTTTAGATGTGTCGCTTTATGTTATTGTTATTTGAAACGATGTGCCACATAGGTGATGGGCATCTACTATATGCCTCACCTTGATCAAGTTGTACACAATACACTGCTCATCGATTGATTAATGTGATAACTTTGTAGCAACTGTGCCCAGTCAAATCATATATTTTTTTTAGCTTACTTCACGCTATGGAAACTATATGTCTTTGATGATTGTGGATCGACACAACTGAGCTTGATCGGTGAGCATTGGGATGGGGTTACTTGTCAAGCATTCAATGAGACTCGAGTCATTTCTCTTGGTTATAAAAATCACACCTTGTGTCATCCAAATGTATGCAAGCTATATAAGTATAAAACTTGGTACCCCTATTTTTGTCCATTGTGTTCCCCCACGTCCAATATATATCTCTATTTGATTTGAACATTGGAATGTACGGGACTATTGCACCCTGTTAGAGCAACAATTCGTATAGTCTAACGTCGATATTCAAATATGCAAGTAATATAAATGAGGATGAAAAAGAAGCTTGAATTTGTTGACAAATGAATCTCGTCGAATTCGGAGGTCAATAAGAACATTTGTCAATGACCCAAAGTTGAATGCAACAAATCTTTTTTTCAATTTAACCCACTACTTTTAGATGAACTCTAATTAATGATCAAAAATAAAATAACTAGATGAACTCTAATTAACATACAAAAAGGAATCATAATATAACTAACTAATGTTTAGTGTTATTTGTGAAATATGTGAAAATAGTTAATTGGGCTCAAAACCAAACCCAGACTAAGACCAATTGCTAGATTTGAGACTGGAACTACAACCCGAAAAATATTATTTTCCGGCCTGTTTGAATGTTGTGATATTGGATCATAAAAAGCTGCATTTAAGGAAGTCAACAATTGCATAGTAAATGGCTGTAATGGAAGTTACTTTCGCAACAGTCTTTTGCCGTCTATATGCAAATTGTGGCACATGTGCTTCGTAAAATTGTGCCAAGTGTCGAGCAAGAATACATTATAACGTCCGACAGAGGACTCAAATTCTAAGTTTAGCACTATGGTCCGTTTGATTGCAAGAATAAAATTGAGTGGAAAGAAAATGAATTTTAAGGAATTGAATTGCCTAAAACTTGTATTACTGTGAATTGTCAATTAATTGTATTTGACTGGTATAATTTTTCATCTGAAAAATATTGAAATTTAGGATCTTTTGATATTCGTTTGAGTTTGTTTTTCATAAAAATTATCCATTAAAGGGATAGAATTTGTTACAATTGAAAATATAATTTGTTTCTATTGCCAATTTTTTTTTTTTTTTTAAAATTGCCTAGAAAAACTTTTTCCACCAAATCAATGGAAAAGACTTTTCCTCAAAAATCAAGAAAATGTGAAAAATTAATTCCATGGAAAATTTAGTCAATCAAACATACAAAAAGGTGGAAATGAATGTTAATTTCTATCTTCCATGAAAAAGAAAGAGTAATCAAATAGGGCTTAAGAGATTTACTTTCTTCGCGATTCAACATGTACAATAGTAAAAGTTTTATAAAACTTAGCCTATGAGGGGAAGGAATTTAAATAATTAAATGAATAACAATGTTCTAAAAAGTATAATACGTGACGAATGTGGAGTTCATGCTTTAGACAAGGCGAGCCTTGGCGAGGCCTAAAAGTAAAAAAAACTTTTTCTTACTTTAAATTTTTAATCAATCTAAAAATTATTTAATAATTAAAATAATATATACTAAACATCTAAAGTAGATTTATACGAACTTTATACATTTTTTCAAAGATTCAAATAAAAAGATAAGTTTCAAAATCATAATTACATAATATAGATAACGTAGAAGTTTAAATCTTATCTAACTCTTTATTGGATTTCAATTCAATATCCTCTTCTTTATTTAATTCATCATTCGTGTCGTCCGAAACAAAATCAGCCTTTTAAGAATTGTAAAAGAAAGGAAAAAATAAAATAAAATATATATAAAGCGCGCCTTACAGCTCAGGCCCTAGGCGTGATGTTTTTGCCACGCCTTGTGTATTGATGGGCGTCAATACTCACTAGTTTGAACACTGATAAATAGATAATATTTTATTACCTTATATGAATAGAACGTTTACTTATATGTTTTACTTCATCGTAAAGGATGATTGGCATCGCAATTAACTTAAAATTTTACATCCCGATGTATAGTATTTAGTAATTAATTTAGCATGTTTGACCATGTGATTGAGTTACCTTCTTCGAGAATCACGCCTTTGTGTTATAATTCACGTTCTTCAAGCTCAAGAAACGCAATACATGAGAACTTTCATTTCATTTACGTTTTCAACGCCCCTTCACATTTCTTTCTTGAAAGTAGTTAGTAAAACAAAAGGAAAAGGCACAATAACATACAATAATGAAAGGACAAGACAAAACTTAAGAATAATCTAAAATAAATTTAAACTAATAAAATCACTTATTTGTAAATTAATTTATTCAACCCAATTTGATAGATTTTTACTCAAACTAACCCTGAATCCATATGGTCGATATTTATTCTCCGTTTTGCAACATTTATAAATTGTCAAATTTTATTTTCAATCATACATTTTTATCTATTTATAAATTTGGAGGCTTGAATTTCATAAAAATTAGAGCTTCGAGAATACAAATATCAAGAAAAAATTAATAGCAGACTCAGATGATTTTTTGAGCCTGCCATGTAGATGCAAGGGTGAAATTCCAATTTGAAATATGATCTCATTCTAATTTAGAAAGAATTTATGACCCTTTTTTTAACTAGCGTACAATTATGAAATACTTTATAAGTATTGTAAAAGTAATATTTGAATATGAATATGAATATGAATATGAATATGAATATTAATTAAATGAATGTGAATGTTAATTAATTGATAATTAATAATAGGGAATACATTCATGAACAAGACTTTTGTAGTATATATTATAGTTTGTAATTGAGTTTCATGTGATGAAAGCACACAAGTGAAATAGCTCAATCAAATGTATATTGATGATAACTAAACAGTTGGCAAAATAATTCATGAAATATTATTCAAATGGTTAAAGGCAATATGATACATGAATTAATATGGATGATAATTAATTTAAAATTAATACGATGGAATATATACATTGCAATGAATATTAAATCATTTATACTAATTGAATATAATTTAATTTTTAATTAAGTGCTAATTAAATGAACCAAATTTTTGTAGTATTTATTATAATTTGTAATTGGATTTCATGTAGTGAAAGCGTACAAGTGAAATGAATCTGTCAAATGTGTGTTAATTTTGACTAAATAGTGGGCAAAATAAGTCATAATAATATTGTTCAAATGGTTAAATTAAATTAATACATATTAAAAAATGAAAAGTAAAGTATTATTGAAATAATTGAATCGTATTAGGGATAAAATTGTCCAAAAATGATTCTTAGTGATATTTAATATATTATAGATTAAAATTTTTATTTGATATTGTAAAATATGATTTTATTTGTCTCTCCTTGCTAGAATATAAATTTAAATGATATACTTATAATGAGTTTTACAGAGTCTCACTTCGAATATAAATTCCTCTTATTTTGTCTTCCTATAAATAAAATCACATTTATTATTATTATTATTATTTTAATTATACAACCTTAAAAAATGATCGATTTTTCAAATTGAACACAAGATGTTCTTAATCCATTTTTTCCCAAAAATAATATACCCTCGAATTCCAAAGTTTAGGACATGTTCTCTTTGCCCTTTTTAAGTCATTTTTAATTTTTGAAAATACTGAAAATACGTTTATTTATCTATTTTCATAAACGAATTTTCAAAATCAAGTTTAAAATTTATAAAGAAAACGGAAAACGTTAAAAAATCTGTTTTGGATGTTTTCAGTTAAAACTAATAATTAAAACTTCATTTTTTATTTTATTTTTGAAACAATTCTTCAAAATAACAAAAAGAACGTATTTTTAACAATTTTGAAATAGACACTCAAAATTCAAAATAAATTCCAAACTTAAAACTGAAAATTGAAATTCGAAGAGAATTGTCATTACTTTCCATAATTGAGTCCCTCTCTCACTAAAAACAGACAAAACCTAATGCCACTGGGCAGTTTCTCTTTCAATCTCTCCTCCTTGCAACAGTACTGTGTATATATATATATATATATAAAATATAGGTTGGTAAAGGTAAAGTCTTTAATCCGTTTATGTTATTTTGAACAACGAAGGAAGACACTACCATGTGAATACAGTCCTACAAGTCAATCATCCCCCTCTGTCTGTCTTCTCCTCGTGTCACCTTTTTCTTCAGTTGCCTTCCACTTAGTTCACCTAATCCCCCCCACTATGTTTCTCATCAAACAAATTTGAAGCTTCGTATTCTTGATTTTTTGCCAAAAAAGTAGAAGTAAAACGCAGGAGAATCACGATCCCTTTGTTGTTAAAATCATATTTTCGTTTCCAGAAACAGCTAAAGTTGCTGAAAAGTTTACTTTATACCCACAGCCACCCTCAGTATTTAATATTTCGAAGAATATTGTAGATACGCATCAGCTGGGCATTTTACTGTGAGGATCAGAGGCATTTATGGAGGCGATTTGGCGGCCATTTGCTAGATCTTCATCCATACTTCTCTTCTTTGTAGTTCTCACCATTGGGGCGTTTATTTCCACGCGCTTGCTTGACTCTTCTGTAAGTCTGCAAATCTATGTCGCTCGCCGGCACTCTTCAACCCTATTATTTTAATTACTTGTTAATAATTCATTTTGAATTCATAATTCTCGTCAGAATCTTTTAATTGTTGTTTATATTTCTTTGTTATTTACGACGTCGTTCGGTGGTGTTCAACAGCTTAACGACGTCGTCAGTGGTCCCTGTACCTGTTTTCTATTTCAGACTAATTGACTAGGAAACACTTATTTAAGCGATTATCTTGACTAGGAAACGTTTTAGATTATTATTGTTAGCCCCGAAATTAATGTTGTTCCTGTTCAAAGAACAAAAGAAATCAATTAATTGAACCAGTGGCCATAGATCTAGATGCAAGTTGTAGACAAGAGTTGCCACCTTTCAAATTAGTCCCTACAAGATGGTGTATGTCCAATTGATTGTTAAAAGCTAAAAATCTACTTGACTAGCACATGTCTTTTGTGGTTAGGGGGAGAAAAAAATTTACTACATTCCTCTCGGCTCGATTATAGAATTTGTTAAGTTGTGGAGACAATAAATTTCATTAGCGATAGAATTTCACATTTGCAAATTTTGATTTTGTCATAATTTGTCTTATAAATGGGGAGCAGGTTTTGTATTATCATTCAAAAGAGAGAGAGATTAGACAATATAGACGGCGTAATTTTCTTTTCGTCATAGTAAATTAGAGCAGTGGGGGGAAGAAGATGTAGGTTGTGTTTGGCACCCATTTTGGAGAAGAATTTGATTTGGAATAGTGACTGATGGAAGAATGTGTGGTTGAAACGAAGAAAGAGAAAAAAATGAGAAAGAAATGGATGTCAAACAAGGGCGTAGTCTCGTATTGAAGCGAATGTCTATAAATCTTGCGAGTTCTTGTTTGTCTATTTTTCTTTCTGTGATTTAATTGTTCTCGATGGTATAGAATTAGGGTTTCTAATTCTCAACAGAATTATTCTAGAATTTCTAGTCCTTGGTCTAATTCATTTGGTTTGTTTCTAACTTGCAGTTGATCAATGAAGATTCTGCACAAAAATCAGCACTAACAACCATACCTTTACACAACTACACTTTAGAAACTCCGAAAATTCCCCAGATTCCTCGAAAGCACATTACTTATTCACTGAACTGTTCACTCGGTAACCTCACACGGACCTGCCCCGCCAATTACTACCCATCAAAGTTTTCCTTCGAAAATAAAGACCTTTCAACGACACCACCACCGACATGTCCAGAGTACTTCCGTTGGATCTATGATGATTTATGGCCATGGAGGGAGACAGGTATCACTAGAGAAATGGTGAGGAGTGCTAAACGGACAGCGAATTTCCGATTAGTGATACTGAATGGAACGGCTTATGTTGAAACGTATAAAAAATCATTTCAAAGTAGAGATACCTTTACACTTTGGGGGATCTTACAGTTGTTACGAAGGTATCCCGGTAAAGTGCCAGATTTGGACCTAATGTTCGATTGTGTCGACTGGCCAGTCATTAAGAAAGAAACTTTCAGCAAGCCCAAATTCCCGGCGCCCCCACCACTGTTTCGATATTGCAGCAATGATGCGTCATTCGACATTGTTTTTCCAGACTGGTCGTTCTGGGGATGGTAAGCCTTTCAAAAAGTAACTTATTTTTGTTTCCACTTTGACCAATAAAAATTCATCTCTTAATTTACTTGTAAGTAAATTTACTCATAAGCAAACCTTTTAAGCTTAGGAAAACATTCTCTGGATGCTAATGCAATCTCTTGTACATTTTTTAGGCCCGAGATTAATATAAAACCATGGGACGCATTGTCCAAAGAACTTAAAGAAGGTACCGAGAGAACTAGATGGATTGACAGGGAACCACATGCTTACTGGAAAGGGAATCCCATTGTTGCTCCCACGAGGATGGATTTGCTCAAGTGTAACGTTTCGGATAAATATGACTGGGGTGCTCGTGTATATGCTCAGGTAACAATTTATTTCACGTGATGCATAAGAACATTATAAATGGTTGAATACAAGATCCAAATCCGGGAATAGAAATCGTTCTCCCACGGTAACAATGGCCTTTGAATGTATTGCTCATGTTGCTTACAGGTGGAAAAGTATATTTGATTTTAAGTTAAGTGTTCATTGACTGCTTAAAAGGTTGTAAAACCGAAGCAATTATTCAATTAATGAACTTTCGGAATCTTGCAGGACTGGATACGAGAACAACAACAAGGTTACAAGCAATCAGACTTGGCAAGCCAATGCGCTCATAGGTTGGATTCACTCGAATCTTCATCCTGGACATATCTTCATTGTTGTTAGTATAACGTAATTTTGTTATTCATTTTGCATTTCATACAGATTCAAACTTTATATTGAAGGATCTGCATGGTCCGTGAGCGAGAAATACATTCTGGCATGTGATTCTGTTCCGTTAATTGTGACGCCTCATTACTATGACTTCTTCACGAGAAGTTTGATACCGTTGCAACATTACTGGCCGATAAAAGAGGGTGACAAGTGCAAATCAATTAAATATGCAGTCGACTGGGGAAATGGCCATGCAAAAAAGGTAATCTGTGTCTTGTAGCATTGGGGAGAAGAAATAGAAGAGGGCAAATTATAGAGACATCCCCTCGGGTTTATGATAATTTCATAGACACCCCTCACTTTGAAAAAATCACAGCAACCTTTTTTATTTCAACTTTGAAATAATGCATACTTCCCCTGAGTTTATGACGATTTCAGATACACCCCCTCCCTTTTCAAAAATTACACAAAACTCCCTTATTTGAAGTTTGAATAATGCATACCCTCTCCAAGGTTTATGACAATTTTAGAGACACCTACCTCCATTTTTCAAAATTATACAAATCTTATTTCAAGTTTTGAGTAACGCATACCTCCATTGATCACTTTTCTTTCAATTATTAGCACAGATAATAGTGGTAATCTTTAAAATTCCCTTTCAAACGTGCTTCTATCTTGTGGCTCCTTTAGCAGTTATGTAGTACTTAAAATTCTCTTTTAACTATTCTAACTAAATCATCAACAAAATATTATTTAGAATATCGATTCTTCAAAAACACAAACAAATAATCTAATTTGAGATACTCAAAATATATTTACATCTGGCAAAGTAATAAGCATAGTCAGAATAGTATCATAATAAAAACAAAATAGTGGAAATTTATTTTGACTATAAATCAACCACTCTATACAAAATATAACAAAAAACGAAGTATCCTGTGTAAAGTTCATTTAAAAGTAGGGATTACATAGCCACAAGATGGAAGAATATTAGTAAGGATTTAGGCACTGCCACTATAAATTATGCTAACATGTGAAAGTAAAATGGTGAATTGAGGTATGTATATTTAAAACTTGGAATAAGGGATATTTGTATAATTTTAAAAACTAGAGCAGTGTCTATGAAATTGTTATAAATTTCAGTGGAGGTATGCGTTATTCAAAATTTGAAATAAGAGAGGTTTATGTAATTTTTGGAAATGGAGGAATGTCTCTGAAATTGTCATAAGCATCAAAAGAGGTATACGTTATTCCAAAATTGAAATAAAGGAGACTTGTAATTTTTAAAAAGGAAGGAAGGGTCTCTAAAATTGTCATAAACATTAGGGTGAGGTCTTTGTGATTTGCCCTAAAAAGAAGTATTTCTTTGGAATATAACTAAAGACTTGCTCTTGAAAAAGTTAAGTTTGCGTTTAAATCTCTGCAAAAATAAAAAGTAACTTCTACGAAAGGTTGAGCACGTTTGCCAAAGTAAGCAACTTTTAAGAATAAACCAGTACCTACATCTGAATATCTGATATCAAAATCTTATTTACTGCTAAACATCCTTAACTTTTTCTGTGTAGACGTAACAAATACTTGAACAGGGTCCAGAAATCTACTTCACTCGAAAAAGCACACACGTACACCCACACTGGCGAGAGAGAAGGGAAAAATAATAGTTTGATTTGCTTTTAAAACTTTTACCAGTTTCTTGAATTGATTATCAGGCTCAGGCCATTGGCAAGGCAGCAAGCAATTTCATTCTAGAAGATTTGAAGATGGATTATGTATACGATTACATGCTCCATCTCTTGACTGAGTATTCCAAGCTCTTGAAATACAAGCCTAGGGTGCCTCGAAGAGCAGTTGAACTCTGTTCAGAGTCGATGGCTTGCCCCTCACAAGGAGTCGAGAAGAAATTCATGACCGACTCCCTGGTTGAAGGTAACTCATATTCGGGCCCGTGCACCATGCCTCCACCCTATGATCCTGCATCTCTTCATTCCGTTCTTGATAGAAGAGATAATTCTGTAAAGCAAGTAGAGACATGGGAGAAACAATACTGGGATAGTCAAAATAAGCTAATATAGAAACCTTAAAACAGGTTATGTTTTTGTCAGTATTACTCATAGATTTAACGTGTCTGTAACTTTTTGTATTGTTTATATACGTTATCATAATCTATAAATGAATGGGTTGCCTCTTTAGTTGCATTCTCTCGTGAAATAAAAAGCATCACGAATATAGGAAATTACAGAATAATTTGTTGTATTACATTATGCTAAATAAAAGCAACTAAAACAATGGAAACAATACAATTCTTGAAATACGAAGTTTTTTTCCGAGCTTGAGGCTGAGAAGTGAAGCAGGGGAGGAAGTATTCAGATTGCACGAGCTTTTAGAATGTCGAGGCTCATTTCACTGGGATCCGTTGCTTGCAATTCTACTTGAATTCCATCCAATTCCCTCTTAAATCTGTCCTTTGAGCTTGCATACACCATCTTCATCCTCACCTTTGATGAATCTGGTGACCTGAAATACTGCTAAGTTAATATCTATCACAGTTTTGTCTGCATAATAATCAGATTAAGCAACAAGAAAACAGCTTATATGAAGTTGTGCAGGAACTAAAGCGCACAGTTATATTTCGATAAATATATTTAGAGGTGCAAATCGGGCCACACCTTCACCTGACCACCTTCAAATTAGGTCTGGCATGGCACGCGGCATTGCCTTTTCAAGTGATCTGCAGGCCTCTACGGTCGAGCCCTGCACAAACTGGCTGTGGCATGCCAGCCCATGAGATGTCATATCACCAGCCGGGCATTGCTTTTCACATTTCGGATCAGGGTGATTCAGCACATTTTACATTTCTCTAAACTTGTAATTTTTGATACGTAAGATTGGATAGAAAATAATGTCAAATATTCTTATCTTATTTAACCAAATATAAGTGGACAACCCTGTTGCCAGTGATACTATCTAGTCATGTTCATTACTATGTATCAAACATTTGTCATTAGTTTATATCTCTATTTTCTCGCACTGTTTATAAAGAAATTGAATATGCATGAGTTGAGTTTCAATTAAAAATAGAACTTTCACCAGGCAATAAAGTAAATCTTGATTTTCTGGACATTTTCATCAGTTGTGAAATCAAAATTAAAGACAGCATAGCGACATTCGTTATGAGGCAAAGAGTCAGTGAAATCGTTGTAACTTTCTCTGGGGCAGGCAAGCTTCTCAACCATCACTTGTTGAGCCTCAAGCTTGAACACAATGAAACGGTAGTTTCTCTTTGTTTTTAATTCCAAGAATTTCAGTTTGCAATCGTCGTGCACAGCCATTCCAGAAATGACGTTCGCCTGCCAAAAGAAACTATAAACTGGAACGAGGAAGAATACACATATAATATCACTGAATAAACGTAACTTCTTAACTCTGTATTGAATGGAGAAGTTGATAATCTTCCTTGTTTACGGCTTAGAAGATCTCCCCTATTAAGGGCCTGTTTCGCATAGTTAGAAGTACTTTTGGAGAAAGCTATCTTAATTTTTGTTTGAAAACTAATTCTTAGAAACATTTCCTACTCCAGATGTGCTTTTAGAGAAAACCACAATGGACCGGATTCCTCTAAAAACTCTTCTAACTACTGATAGTACTTTCATAAAATTAGTCAAATGAATCCAAAAGCAATTTTTAGGTTTCAAAAACTCCTTTTGACTTTTCAAAATCCATGCCAAACGGGCCCAAACTCGGGTTCTATTTTAAAAAGTCAACTTTGACTAATATTTTCATATTCATTGGATTTGGATTTATCTTAACATGTATCCACAATATGTTGGCTCATTTCAAGACACGAATCTTGAAATCCGAATGTTCATTTGAGCTTCTAGATGGATCGAATGACTAGTTTGAACATTATGAACTCTCATATCATATTAAAGTGGACTTTATTAAGTGGAATAGGTTTAGTATTTTTATGTTGGTTAGTATTTTGATACATAATTGAGAGTAATATTTTTCATGCCGTTTCTAGTAAGCAGTAAATAACAAAGGATTTATAGATTTTTCTATAAAAATGTAGATCCCAATCAAGATCAAGAGGCACCAAACAATCTGAATTCAGAGATTTAAATCGAAAACAAAATGAACATAAATGTTTACAGAAAAACTGCATGCAAGAATAACTTTAAAAAACAGAGAGAGAGGATTACCATGGTGTCTTACAAATAGGGAAAAAAAAAAGGGCTAGAGAGAGGGCTGTAAAAAGATGATGAGGAAGGAAAAATAAAAAATAAAGAGCTATCTCAAGGTCATGGATAATTGAATGTGCAATACTAGGTGTGTTAAAAGGAGAGAGAGAACTGAGGAGAAGAAGAGAACTCTGGGGGGAGAAAATAAGGGGTTAAGAATTGTCTTAGTCTCTCTTCGGTTCATAATTTCCACTTTCCATAACCAACTCTTTTCTTGATCCACGTTATCATCGATGGAACATAGAGGTATCAACCAAATAGGGTTGCGTCTTGATGGGGCTCGAATTTGAGGCAGGTATGACAATAACTCCGTTAGTTGCATAGAATAAAATTATTATTTGGGTCTGACAAGACCTGACCCTATGTACTTTCATTTTTTTGCTTAAAATTTCAAATTTTTTATTGTTTTAAAAAATATGGCTCACCTGGGTCGTAGACTTCAGAACCAAGGCCAACATAACCAATCTCAAGGATGAGGCAACCCCTTAATATGGCCGAACGTGGGGCTAGGGTCTTGGAGGCTTGGACATCCTATCTAATCTTGTGAGTCGAGTAATATCATTATGTTGGATTGTGTGTCCATATAGTATAGTTTTGTTGATGTAAAAACAATATTATTCTTAAATTAAATAAAAAACTTTTTATTTCATTTATTGTATTTATTTAATTATTGAGCATGTGAATTAAAGTGCATATGATCACTTATGGTAATATAAGTTGGATACTTATGTTGAGAAATACATTGTGACACAACTTATACTTTGATCATAAATAATTTGTTCACTACCTATGTATAAGGGTTGGCACCATGTACCGAAAGGTTGTTGTGTTGTCTGATTTCACTATTCGGGTTTGTGATTTGTCCTTATCACAGAAATAGTTAAAGGTGATACTAGTACAGTTGGAGTGTATTAAACGGTCCACGTGTTGAGTTTAATTCTATATCATGACTGTGCGAAGAATTAAATTCCACTTAACCACTGTATATTTCATCTAAATCCCCTGACGGAGTTATGTATATCTTTTCGTGATTTTAATGGTTCTTTGATTTATCGATGAGTGAGATCAATTTGATTGATTAAATATCTCGATGAGTTGGGAACTTGAGAATGAGCGAAGTAGAGAATATGAATTCGTGTCGGGAACCTTCGCCCTAAAAAATGGGTAGAGTGACTACTTAAGTATTTTTTATTGAACGGTTAAAATCCGAGCTCAATATTTAGCGACGACTAAATTTCGACATATGTAATTTGTTCATAGGACCGTTGAATAAAATGGTACTTAAGTTAGCGAGGATAATTAGAGGGGCGAAACAGTCATTTATGTTCGTACTTAATTATCGAATCTCGAATGGGGATAAAATACATATACGACAGGTCGATGAAAGTATTACATATTTATTAGTTTCTGTGATCTTATATATTCCGAGAGTTCAGTCTTTTACCTTTAGTGGAAAAAGCAAAGACTAATAATTAGATTGGATGGTTTAGGATAGACTAGACATGATTTAATTATTGGAGCTTGGAAAATATATGTGTGATTAGGCCCATGTGGTAACTCTATAAAGTAATTGAACTTAATTACGGTAATTATAATAGTTTTGAACTTAATTGTAATTACAATAAAGTTTATTGAATAGACCTAAACTTTTAGATAATCTTTAAAAATCTTAATTGAATACACCTAAACTTTTTAATGCTCCAAAAGTCTTTAAAAGTCTCAATTGAATACACCCTCCTAAAACTCCTACTTAGATTTTAATTAAAACTCCTACTTAGATTTTGAAATTATTATTCTACATGAATTGAGATATCTTTTATCTCTATAAATGGAGATTAGATGGACATAAAAATCCTACAACAATTATAATACATAATTTCATAGTGTTCAAATTTGGAGAAAGAGAAAAGTGAGAAAAATAATATTTTCTTATTGTTCAATCCAAGAATTAGTTTATTGATTTAATTAAAAGAAAGTGTCCACCCACCAGTGTAATCTTGACTTTGAAGAATACCATAAAAGACTTGGAGGTTTAAAGCATCAAATTCTTGCAATTAAAAGATTGGAAACTCGTGATCCAAAAAGCTGAAAGTTCGTGATTCAGATCCAATTCTAGAATTGATCATCGAATTTAGGTAAAAATTTGAATCCCTAATTCTTATTATAGCATACACGCGAACATCTAAACAATCTTATTTATTGAATTAAAGAAATTTTTTAATTTCTGGATAATTCCGCTTCTGCATTTCAACACATTAGACCTTTAAATTTTCTAACAAATAGGCAATATATTGTGAAAATAAACCATAAGATATATTTCATTAAATTTGACAACATCGGAAAATTACAACTACAAAACCATCATCTAAATATGTCAAAAAAATAAAAAAAATAAAAAATCAACCAACAAAATTAACGACTTTGTGTCCCTGTTTATTCTTGGGTTTAAAATTTTTATCTTTGTCATCACTAGACATGGCCACAGTCATAAAATCATCTTCAAGATCGTCCCGACTACTGAACTTGGTTATCCGATTAGGTCTTTCCTCAATTTCAACTGTTAAGAAAGCGGAAATTTTAATGAATAGTGACTAACCACAGAATTAAAACATTGAGAATACGATCCATCAATTTACAACATGCAGAAACTAATTTGCGCAGAAATACATTGAAAAAACACTTGCAATATTTTGCAACTTACATAAGCGATCAACTCCCCAGCTGCATAAGAAGCTTTGCTAGGTTTATTGGGACAATCTTTGGGGAGATGTGTTATACCACCACAAATTTTGCAGCACCCACCCTACAGGGAAAAAGTTGCCATATCACAACAGAACATGGTTTATACTGGCAGTTACAAAAGAGCAGAGGGCATGGCCGCCTATCTGCTTGGGAAGCTATCATATCATGCTCAATTATCTGTTTGCTCTTCCTATTGTATTTGCATATATAACAGTTCTATATGAACACACATATATAAATATGTTTATCACCTTAACTAGAACGTGGTTTGAGGTTTTGTAATGTCCATATTGCAAAGAAACATAATACATGCATATACACATAAGCCTATCAATAACTATGTAAGCCCATGTTTGTCTCCAAATCTTTCAAAACTCTTTTTTCTACATACTCATTTTCAACCACACATTCACATGATAAAATATTCTACATGTAAACTCAAAACTTTTCCCTACTTTTTAACCACACATTCACCAAAAATTCACTATTCAAAACGATGCTTTTCCAAAAAAATGGTACATAATAAAATAGAGAAACAAGGGAGAAAGGCATGTGGTGAATCAAATATAGTGCGTTGATTGGTTTCTCAAACTTCCATAGCATGTTTGGTAACATGCCTAGGTAATATAAAAGAAAAATAGGTGAAAATTCAAGTCTATTGAAAGTAGGGGTGGAAATGGGCCGAGGCACTTGGCCCTTGGACATACGATCTCAGCTCGTGTCAATGAAGTAGGCTCCATTCACGCCTTTGGCTCGTGGGTCTCACGGGGATGAGCCAAGCCCGTGAACAGCTCACCCGTTTGCTACCCCTAATTGAACGGTCTGATTGAGTCAGGTATTGCGTACAAAAGATATCCCCAATGTAATAGAGTAGAAGATAATCTTCTTTCGTTAACAAGACACTAATGAGATATGCAAGTTTTTATCATTGTGCACAAAAACTGAAATAAATAAACATGTACATACCTTTGGGTAAATTTCGAGAGTATTCTTTGGACAATTTCAACGCAAATGCCCAGTTTCATTACAAATAAAGAATTTGGCGAATTTTGTTCCTCCTGCGTTATCAAAACAAGCAATGCCAAACTATTATAAGGAATGTCTTTAAAACCTTTGTTGCAGGATGTGCACAACTTTTTATGAAGTCTGCATTTTACAATAAGCTGTCTATAATGATAAAATAAAATCTACACATACTTAGCAACTGTTTGTAAAAATTCTTTAAAACTCATTTTTCACACGTCACACATTTTCTCAATAAAATAACTTTGTACTTAGACACAACATTTTCCTACTTTTTAATCACTAATCCGCCAAAAAAATATCACTTCTTACAAAAAAATTTCTCAAAAAAATTACGTCAAACAGATCCTTGTACTTATCTCTAGTAAACCAGGGAAACCCAAACTCGTGGAAAGGAAATTACTTAATTTCAAACCACCAGAAACATGTAATGAAAATAAAGAAAATCGATGAAGTAAAATTAACTCTAATCTATTTCTTATTCTTTTGAAGAGAATATCAATACAGATCTCCATCACGACTTTACACCTACAAGAACTTACTGTTATATATTAGTGAAATATATTATACCTTCGAATATATTTATGCTGGCACCAAAGTCAATGAAAAATCAAGGACAGGTGCAGAAAGCTCTATAGCTCAACTCAACACCAATTATTTAATTCGGAAAAAAAAAAAAAAAAAACACCATATTTTGTAAGTAAAAAAAAAAAAAAACACCATTTTATTATTTTGTTTGCTTTGATGAGCTTGAATTGACAGACTAAGCTTTATTAAAAATAAATCGTGGGTCATTTACGTGAATTCGTTTTCGCCAAGAGATGCAGTAACTTTCAATAAAAACATTAATAAAAATTTCCTCAAATTTAATCTCTTATAGGAGTAACACTGGCATTCCATGGAAGTATTCATTATCACTTGGTCTCATAGTCCAAATACATCAATCAGTTTCCTCATAATTCTCAAATATTCCTAGTAATGACCAGCTGACAAAATTTAGTATATAAATTATCTATTAATCATATTCCACATGAACCAATTGACTGCTCCTTAGTTACTCCACATTGGTTCTGAACAAACTTTCAAGGTGTCATTATCATATGAGCAACTATCATAGCAACCAAATTATTTCAAGCCTGCGGATCCCATAATCTAAATCTAATTGTCATAAAAGAGAGACGTATTCCTAAAGCATAGAACTATCACCCCATTTGTATCAATATTGTGCATCATGATGCTATAAGGAAAATTGACCATGAAGCGACAATTCCCGGCCTATCAACAGAACATTTTAGATACAAAACGAGAAAGAGCATTGACATGGAAAATGTAAAGGAGATGAGATTTACCATCTTGAAGAGGTTGTGGGCATTTATCCAGAGAATGACTAGTTTCTCCACAATTATAACACGATTTCTTTTCCAAGGATTCTTCATTCTTATTTTGGCAGTTCTTGAGACTGTGGCCACTCTGTCAAAAAAATAAACATATCTACAGACACCATATCACACCCAAAACAACCATAGTCAATAGCTAGTAATCTACAAGTCTCTACTCTACAGTAAATATCAAGTTCCAAAAAGGCTCCTTTCTATTATTCAATATAGAAGAAATATTAAATCCACAGAGGCACGAAAAGATACAAATATTTCTGTCTATTTAAATGCCATATTGTAAGCAGACATCAGAGTTATTGTCGTTAAAAAGATCATCATAGTAAACCCATTATGAAATATTTGGAAAATTAATTTTTTCCCCTTTTCCTCACTTACAGAAATTTGGTAAGACAAAATTGGACCAAGATATGTGTTATGAAGACAAGCCACAATTAGAGAAAGCCTGGGGAAGAAAGAAGAGGAGAAGCAGCCTTGAGAAGTGATAAGAGTGTTTTTACACACTTATTAGGCACTTTTTGGAGCTAATTATTGTTGAAATTGAGTGAATTTCTATTCATAATTGTGTAATTATTACTTTTGTAGG
>CAIGRN010164472.1:0-16207 GCA_903798345.1 Fraxinus anomala | reverse complement strand
ATTTTATATTATTAAAATTCTTGTGAGGATTTGGCACAATTCTGACAAAACTCTTCTGGCAGTGTATCTTTACTCTTATTTGAATCTTTCTTAAAGCAAAAAGTCTGCAATAGTTGACCACTTTTAGTTTTAGGCGTAATTTTTGAATGTGGAGCTCAAACTTTGATCAAGTCTACTATTCAAACATATACAGCACCTAAATTCAAACAATCCGATTATCATCGTGACCAAGGGAATGAATTTGAACTAAATCTATTACCTTTCTGAACAAAAATCAAAACATACATCCATTGGCAAGATCTGAATCAAGAAAAGTTAATAAAACAGGTATAACTTTAGTAGCAATCTGATATTAACAGAAAAAAATAATGTCGAATTTTATCAACTTGAACATTATTAGCGACCCTTTAAACTGATATCTGATGTGCTCCTAGAAATGGACGAGAGTAGCCCATTTCGTATATCTTCTATTGTCGGAAGTTCAGATCCAATATTCTGCTGATAATAAAACCATCTTTCAGGTGAATGCATATCAGTAAGCATGCCAATTGTCACTTCTTCAGATTCCGCTCCCTGCACTTGCAGTTTCTTCAAAATTAGTCTCATTGAAGGACGTGCATTTGGATCTGGATTCGCGCACCATAAGGCCAAGCGCAACACGTTTTCAACTTCCAGTTGGTCGAATTCGCCATTTCTCTTCAGCCTCTCATCTAAAGCATTGATCAGTTCCCCTCTTTCCATTAGCCCACAAACCCACTCAACCAGGGTTTGCTTCCCTTCTTCTATTGGTTTCCGCCCACACACCACCTCTAAAACCAACACCCCGAAACCAAAAACATCAGTTTGAGCTGAAGGGCGTCCAGTACGAACCAGTTCTGGTGCCATGTATCCCACAGTGCCTACAACTTGGGTCATGCTAGCCAATTGTCCATGATGGTGCATTCTAGCCAAGCCAAAATCTGCCAGTTTTGCATTCATGTCCTGGTCTAGTAACACATTGCTTGCCTTAATATCTCTATGCAGCACCGTAGATTCCCACCCCTCGTGCAAATAAAAGACCCCGGAAGCCACATCTTTTAACACCGCCATCCTGTGTTCCCAATTCAGCACCACATTTCTGCCACAATCAAAAATCCATTTATCCAAACTTCCATTTTCCATATAATCGTATATCAAAAGTAGGCTTCTTTTTTCTGTGTTACACCAACCTCTCAATGACACCAAATTTCTATGCTTCAATCTACCTAAACTTGATATTTCAGCCAAGAAGTCTCTCATTCCACGCTCATTTTCAAGTGAAAATCGCTTCACAGCCACTTCGATTCCTCCTGCCAATACCCCTTTAAAGACTTGCCCATTTCCTCCACAGCCGATTACATTTTCATTCGCAAAACCTTTTGTTGCAGAATAAATTTCTTGATAATCCATGCGATGGGGCCAGTACTCCAATTCCCATTCTTCGAGTTCTTTGCCCTTTCCCTTTTTCCTTCTCCGTAGCAAAAACACATAAATTGTGACTGCACATAGAATAATGAAAACACTGCCCACAGTAATCCCTGCAATGAAGCCTTTGGAACGAAAAAAGGAAGCCTTTGAAGCAACAAAAGATGGTAGATCTTCAGTGACTAAAGCATCACCAATGGAAAAATTGGAATTGCTAAAGCTCCATGACAGAATCCTATGACTTTCAACTAATGCTCCAGTGGCTGCACAAAATCCAACATACATTTGACCCAGCAAAACGTCTGATATGTCTACTGGATAATCAATCAACGGCCTAATAGGCTTGTCCATTCCTACAGGTGCCATAGTAACATTTACTCGAGAATCCATATAATCGATCCAAACTTGAATGTTGTCTCCATTGTTCAACCTCAAAGGGCGAAATTCCAATCCAACATCATACTCATTATCATAATCTTCATCATTTCCAACCCAGTATCCAGCCTCGTGCATTTCTTCAGAAGTGAGAGAATTCACATTGATACCAACATGATTATCATTAAGATCATTGAATTCTTGGTTCTTGAACACATCAAACTTGATGGCAAAGACATGGTTGTTTGAGTTACCATTATTCGTGAAATTGAGCAGGCCAAGGTGCTGAGCTGAATTTGTGCCATTTATGCCAGTTGAGGGCGTGAAAAGGAAGGCAAAGCCGTGTCCAGGGAGGCGGTTAGGATATGGAGAGATGGAGAAAATGAAGGAAGTTGAGAAAGGGAGGAGTTGGGATGAGTTTGAAGGTCTAGTAGGGATTGATTGAGGATAAAGGGCTCTTCCAATGGAGAAGTTTGCATCGGTTGTAAGAGTGAGAATTGACGATTCAATGGTGGCATTGCCATAGAGATTAACAGAAGAGGAATTGAAAGAATTGAAGATAAACTCAAGGGATGAGATGTATCGGAAGAGAGAGAAGTAGATGAAGAGAGAGAAACCTTTGGAATCCATTGGAGATTTTCAGATATTTTCTTGGTTGGTTAGTGTTTTAGGGACAGTATCTGCAAATGGAATGAAATTCATAATTTGTGGGAAAATTTGTCTACGCCCACAAAAGTTGATTTTTTGACATAATGATCTATCAATGATGGGAAAGTCAGAAGTATTCAATTCGCTTTTTTGAATTTCTTGATCACTGAATGAAGATGGAGACATGTTCTCATATTGTGTGCTACTGTGCTTCATTGAAAGGCCCTGTTTGTTTTTATACTTTTGTTATTTGTTTGAACAGGAATTTTCAATTAGTAAAAGGTAATAAAAAAGATGATCTATTTTTTTTTTGGCATTCTACTCCGTCAATAATTATGTTTCAACAACGATAATCGACTTGAGTTTTCCCCAACAGATTTCCAAGTTACTTTACAGAAACCCCATAAATTCAAAAGTTACTTTTCCAAAAATAAAAATAAAAAAATTAGATGCATTTAAGAACAGTTTCTAAACAATTGTGCAGCAAAAAAATCAGCACATGCCATTAAGATGATGAGATTATACACCTATGTAAGTGGGATAAGTTCAATGAACTGCCCTAAACAATCAAAACCGACAAAAAGATACAACCAGATTTCTCTTTTCATCTGAAAAAATTTATATCTTTACCATCTTTGGCTGCATAATTTGCTCAAATGTTCCTTTTGTGAAGGAAGAACTCCTTGAATTCTTGCCAGCCGACAGGACTGTTCTGAAAACAGTTTATATGTTGAAGACCTCTTCCACGGAACAATTCCGAATTCATCGTTGAACTCTTCCATCCCTTCGACCCAGAACTGCCAGACTAAAGTTCCAGCACCAGATTTGTTTCGTTTTGTAGACTTGTATATGATATCAAGAATAACTTCGTAGAATTTGTCTCGTTGTGAAGGGTCAAATCCTTTGTTCTCGGTAGACAATCCAAATTCAGTGAACATTACGGGCTTTGTCAGTTCTTTGTCGCCATCTTCAATGTGTGAAAGCATCCACTTGGAGACAAATTTAAGTTGGTATCCAAAATCTTGATTATGAGACCTACCAAAAGAAATAGGTTTAACATTTAGTTGGGTTATCCACACAAAAGTAGAAGAATGCAACAGATCATGTTTGACTAGGCACAAATGTAACTTAAACTTGATTTCCAGTATATTTTCGTTTCTAAACATGTTTGCACATGTTGCTTTGCTTTGTGACAGGTTGGGAATATTTCAAAATAATGAACTTATGTTCAGCTTTGACCATTAAATGAATTAACTGAAAAATTAACTAACAAGCAATTTCTGTAGGCTTATCCCGACAGGCTAAGTTCACAAGCTATTTACAGTTCATCAAGGTAAGAGAACAATCACAGCCACTTGGCATTGAAATCAAAGAGAAAAATAGCTTGCTTTTTTCTTCTTCCTTCTTGCTGAAATTTCCAGTAGTAAAATGGTAGTAAAAGCAATTAATTTCCGAAATGTAATTAATAATAACAAACTTCACTTTTTCAGTATCACAGTGTGCCATTCTTTAATGTTCTCTTTTCATGTTTTATTTTGTTTGTCTGTCTTCCAAAATTGAATCTCTGGTCTTTGGGGGTCTGAAGTATTATGATATCAGAATTATAAGCTTCATGGATCACAAAGTCGAGCAAACAGAGCAGATTATGCAGTAACCAATAATATGATTAGATAATTAATAGACAAACAGCTCACCAGTGATCAGGGTATATATGAACTGATGCAAAATCAATAGTTGAGATCTTTGAGTTTCGAGTGAAATCAGATCCAAGATCAGCTGCCCAGAACTCTGGATTCACAGTTGACCTTTTGGAATTTTTTGGACCATAGAATCCTTCAAGGCCCACAGTCAGCAAATGTTTATTGTCAATTAATTTGATAAAAGTAGACATTTCTTCGATCCAATCCTGCAATTTTACCAAAAACATACCACATCAAGGAAAAAATAAAAAATAAATAAAAAAAAGAGAGGGAAAAAAATCAAACTACAAGAAATCTCCTTCCCATTCAAGCAAGCCAGACTAGTTGAACAGACAGCGAAACCAAAAGGATCTGGAGTTTTATTCGCCGGTTAAACATTATGCATAAAATGATATTTAAAGAGTGTTCCTCCATTGAAAAAAAATATAGAGACAGGCTATATGCAAAATGAGAGCTTGGCAAAGAGTAACATGTTGAATAATTGAGTTCGGACGCTGTCATTTTATATGTCGAAGAAGAGACACCACAAAATATGTATTACCATTCACATACTTGTAGTTCTGTACCTATGGCACTGCCTGTCTTACCAATGTTGGTTTTTAGAGTAAAACACAAAGTTAAAAATCATTAGTTATTGAAGACATTAGCATTGTTTAGAACACAGTTTCAAGTCCAAAGTTGTATTTATTTGATTTCCAAAAGGTAAAAGTAAAATAAAGTAAGAATATAATACTCAAAAATCTTATATGTTCCTCATATACATACTTGGGCTGTAATGGGATAGTAAGTTTGAGACTTACTTGGAGTGTGTCACCAGAAGCATCAGTCATACAGCGGGGTTCGTTAATCAATTCCCACGCAAAGATTGTAGGATCATCCCTGTACTGAATCCCAGTGTATGTGTTCCTCCTCGTTAGCACCATCTGCCAAATAAGATGTAATTATTTCATGAAAGAGACTGCATTTTCTGCTCTTTTAAGTCACATTTTAGTTATGGGTAAAAAGAACAAAAGGAAGCCAAGAAGTATTCTCTTTTCTTTTTCTTTTATTCCCATATGAAAAGAGAAAAATGGAGGAAAAGCAACAATAGTTTCTTCTCTCATTTCTTCCTGAACTTTGTCATTGTTTTCTATACTCAGGAAATCAAATAAAGCTACATTAATAATTCCTGCATGACATCTTCCAGTGCTCAATTATTATGCTGACCATGCAAATGTAACAAGGTAAACCTATATATAACATTTTAGAGTGGAAGTTCAAAATCGTGCAAAAGCAATGGAATTAGCATTGCATTTAAACAACTCTAATGGAGTTTAATCAACTTATTTCCATGCCATCAATATTTTGTAAGCCTGTATAAAGTGACAATTTAAAGCAGGCCAACAAATAAACCCTTATTGCCAAGTTGGAAAACTTAGTTTGGTTCACCTGGTACTTCTATGATGATGAAGCATGTGCATGTTGTATAATTTACCACATCGATCTTCAATGTCTTCAAAATATGAAGCAAATGGTCTATCACAATGAATGCGTAAAAAGTACACAAGAATGACTATATTGATAAGGTTAGTTTTGGAGAGAACAGTTGGAGTTAACTCCAAGAAAGGGGAAATTAACTTGGGAAATTCAACTCGGGAAACAGAGTACTAATCCAGTACTTTCAAATCTCCAACAACTTGTGGCATTTGATAGCAATTGTAAATTACGTGTTTCCGATATATATATGGCTTGGAATATCGTCTAATAACTAGATAAGCATTTTATTCCATCATATTTATCTAAAAGCCAGTCTGATTTTAGTAGTATCTAAAAAGGACCATGTCTAGGAACTCCGCAAATTATTTTGTCCTTATGTTGCAACCTTTGTACTGATGCAGAGAAGAACAAAATGGAATTCTTCAGTTTGAGGTTTGAAAAAATTAAATAAAATTAAATAAATAATAATAAGAGAAAATGAGTTTCTAGGCAAATATTCAATGGATATATATGCCCAAACAACCATTTTCTAGAAACATATGATGGATGAATTGGTCAAAGGGTGTTAAGGAAACAGTCATAGGAATTTGTCAGTGCCAAGAGAAATACATGTTCCATCTCTCGTCTTTTCTCGTTTGAATGACCTGCACACATGTTTTATGATTAAAAAAAGCATTTCAATAGCAAGATCACATAGACCAACATGGCTGATGTCTTATATGCAGCAAGAGTCGTCTTGTTAGCCTGACAACTTTGAAATTAAGAAAAATTAGGAATGGGCAAACATAAACATCCAAAAAGTTGCAGCCGTGTGATAAAACACAGATCGTCATGCTCCTAAATTTGGAAGGAAAACTATAAGTCCTCAGAATATGATGCATACTCTTTTGCAAGCAGCCCAACAAGACAAAAATAAAATCTTGATTGGCATTTTAGAGATAATATTTGATGCTTGATGTCACACCCAAGATAACTATAAAGATTGCTCAAAAAGTTAATAAGATTACCTTAACATAAGTTTTGAAATAATGCCGAATGGACGGATCATAGAAGAATGAATCATTAGAAGAGCTTAAACCGACACCCTCTTCCCATGCCCACTTAACGTACTGAGTCTTTCCACCATATGCTTGCAAGTTGTTAACTAAACTCAGTATTAGCCTTATTCCATTTTGTCTGGCTTCTGCAATTACATGATCCAAAGCCTGCCAGGGTTCGTAAGAGCACTAAATTATAAGCGTCAAATAAGGAAAATTAGTAAGTGAGTTTTCAAAATGGACAATCTGACTCAATTAATGTCATTTACAGTTAAAAGCAGAAAAAGACCAACTGATTTAACAATTGGCCGGGCAATTACTGTGAATCAGCCAAAAACTACACACTTGATCAAGCGAAAACACACAATCATGATTTCAGCCAGTCCTTGGGAGATCAATGTATTCTTGAAATTTCAATATAGAGAGTTAAAATCAAGAACAGTTGAATACATAGAAACAAAGCTAAACCAATCAAACCTAAATCTATGGTTACATTGGCTTGGAACAGTTAATAATCCAACCCACAGCTATTAAATGCTTGGTAAGTCACTGAACCATCATAAAAATTCCAAAATTCCTTAACATATTTAAGTTATATTACAAAAATAAAAATAAAATAAAAAATGAAATAAAACTGAAACCTATGACTATACCATGGGAGGTCAAAATCTCCAATCGCTTTTTGAAGATAAAGAGTATATATATAGTACAAAAAGAAACATTTAACCATACAGTGATTATGCTAAAAACAGAATTATTGAGTTATACAGTAAACAATCCGTCATAGAAATTCTAAAAACCCAGCATATATTTAAGATTGAGTGAAGCAATATGAAACCTTTAACTTATACCAAAGGAAGTAAGGTCAAAATCTTGAAAACGCTTTAGCCGCAGAAACAAAATTCGCTTACTCTGAATACTTTTTCATCAAATCTACCAGGAGAAATCTGGAGAGCATTGTATCCACCATCATTGAAAGCCCAGGTTCTACACACAGTGAGGCCCATCTTTGCACCAGCTTGCAGCATTGCTCTGATTCTGGGTTTGGTGGATTCATCCACAGCATGGTCCATCATCCAGTAAGAATTCCATCCATTAAAATAGAATGGTCTACCATCCACTATGAACTGAGTCCCATTCCTCTCCACAAAACTCAAAGTTGTTTCTTCATTATAACTGATCCATAGGTCCCCAAAAGACATGTATATAAAAGCAAAACAGGATACAAAACCAATTATTGGGTAGAACAACCCATTTCCTCCTTGCGTTTTGCTTGATGGTGATTTAGCCATCAAATGGGGTTGGTTGATTTGGATCTATTGAGCTTCCGAAATCTTTGGCTTCTTGGAAAAGGACAAGAATTTAAGGGCACATTTAGATCCCCTTCTCCAAAGGGTATGCCAAAACTCACTTCAAAGACAGCCAAAGTCCAAGAATCATCAACGAGGCCTCAAAATTTAGTTACTATATGAAACAGCGTCATGTGGCTTCGTGACTTGTGCTGAAGAAGATGATTTGGGAGGTGATCCTCTTATGTGTTTATATATTGGGTCCCTATTATAATGGAAATCACATACGTTAACGAGGGAACAGGGGGAAATTTTATGGTGGAAATGAAAGAGATGGTACCAAATGAAAGAATAATATAAAAATTGCCACTGAGTTGTTATAATGCCACCGCACTTTTTTATTTCATCCATCACATTTTAATTACAATGAAATTATTTAATCACTATTTATTGTAACAACTATTTTCTTAATATTTTTGTCGAATTCTTATATTTTACCTTTCATTAATTAATATGTCTTGGCTTTAATGATGATTTATTTCAAAATATTTTGTTTTCATGTTTAAAAATGAGAAGAAAATATTTTTTCTCACTTTTTATTTATTTTTTAAAAAATATTTATTTGTTTTGAAATGGAAATGATAGGCGCTGCGACGCCCGAAGAGTGGTGTCGTGGTGCCACCCTATCTGTTTTGCTCATGAGCAATTTTTTTTGTTCTACTTCGATTTTGACATTTTACTTCAATTACAATTCTATTATGAGAATTTGGACATTCTTTATTTGTTCTTTATATATAGTTGGCTCTTCATTATGATTTTAAAAAAAGTTAGAAATATTGTAAATGCATAATCTTTGTATTCTTTCTTCATATTATAATAAAATCTCAATTTCTGCAAAATATTTTATTTTTATATTCTTGTGATCAATTACTTCATATTGTGGCTTAATCTCTTATTTTTCCCAACAACTTAGTATTGGATTAATCCGGTATCATCTCCGCTTTTCACATCAAACTGGTATAGGAGCATTCTAGTCAATAACAATTGGTATTAGAGCTTTTGGTGTTGAAATTTTTGGAAAGAGGTTTTTCGTGATGGCAACAATGAAGTGTAATATTTCGCTATTAGATCGCAATACAAGATTCTCTTTATGACGGTAAAAATGTGAGTAGTACTTGTTCAAATGGATTTGGACGATGCATTTTGGGATTTGACAAGATGCCTACAACTTGGTCTATGGAGGAGAAACAACGGAGGAATCAAAATGCTCTATCTCAAATACATATTCATCTTTCAAATAATATTCTGCACGACGTTTTGAAGGAGAAGTTAGCTCAATGAAAAATAAATTATTTTACCTCATTTTAACTGACTTTTGGACATAAAATTATTATTAAATACAAAATGTGTTAACTAATGAAAAGTTTGAAAATAAAAATGATATGAAAAACTGTTAATGATATAAGAACTACAATGAGCAAAGATTAAAAACCTCAAATATAATTAAAATGTGATGCAAAAAATAAAAATTACAGTACGATTATAATACAAATTCAACAAATTTTCATGGAGTTTTTAATGATGTATGTAGGTGGAATGTTGGTTTCAAATATTGCCAGATTGGATCCGAGCTCATTATATAATGAATTATAAAAATGAAAGAGGCACACTTCATCCAACTGCTCTTTAGGCTTTATCCATCTATAATTCTTTATCAGGCCATTTTCATCCTTGTAAAAAGTGTAATATTTTATGATGCATTAGTGTTTATTTAATTTTTTTACGTAACGTAATTTAATAAGATATTTAAAATTAATAAGATAAACATGGTATCTATCAAAATTGAAAATATTCTTATGTCTTGAACCTAAATAGGTCGAAAAATGTGCAAAATCAATGTTGGTTAGTGAAATCTTCTACCAAAGGTTGATAACATTTGATAACGATTTACATACCCGATTTTAATGATTTTAACATTCTTGAAATTTAATTGCTTAACCCAACGATGATTGATTATACCGTCTTTTTCTTCCCAAAATGTGAGCGTTCTAATTGCAATGAGAAAAATGAACAATTACGAGTACTTCCTTTAATTCGATTATCATATAAATAAACTGTAAATATCAATATTGTTAATCATTCAATTTCCCAAAAAGGGAAAGAAGGTAATATCTTTGAATTCTTGAGGTCCTAAGCTTAGGTGCTGATAAACAATACTTGGAATATTCCAATCTTGATGAACAAATTACCAACTTCAGCAAACTGACAAGTAATGCAAAATGATTAAAAAAAAAAAAAAAAACCTGTTTTGAGTCTATAATTTTTTGAATCAATATAAAATGAAAAATAATTTAAACATCAAGCGAACTGATGCCTAATCTTAAGAATCGCCGCTCAATGAAAATTGATAGATTCAATTAAACAAAAACCAAACTAGATTCAAAAGAAGCATGTCAACCAAAATGAGTTTAATCAAAAGTGTAGAAGCTCATTTTTAATTGGTAAGTGTGTTTTACATGCTTATCTAGGCGCTTTTAAAGTTGCATAATATTGATTTATCGGGTGGTTTTCTATTCAAAATTGTGTATAGATTGTGTTTGTAGGTAAAAACTCCGACTCGGAGGTGGATCGATAAAAAGGAGATCAATTTGTGCTTATTTAAAGCCTTAAAGATGATTGTGGATTACATATGTGATTCCAACATTAGATTTGATTCATTTGATTCCCACATTTGCTAAGGATAATGCCAACATATTTCAGTACTAGTTACACAGAAAACTGACCATCAGAGCCATTTCTATCATGGCTTGCTACTGTGTCATGCCATAATCGCCATTATGTGCCTGTCATATGCTTGATTTTCCCAACCGAATTGTGGACTAGAGTCAGCTCCCAAGTAAGCCGGAAGTCGTCCATGCTATGCTTGTCTTGTCCAAATCCCGATCTGCACACAATACCAGCAATCGATATCATGCAGACATGCACGCAAGGCATGCAATTAGATCATGTTGTGCCATGAATTCATGCACCACAGCCTAACATTGTCCACAAATCGAATTAACGTTGCCTTGCGCCCAAATTCGAGAACTAACTCCATCCTATGCACATTTCAACTGAGGTTGCAAAATGCGAGCATGGCATAGCCGTTTTCAGCTTCTTTTTAGATTTTAGATGTGACCGAAATTTTTTATTAAAGATAATTGAGAGTCCTAATTAAAGTGCACATCAAGAAGAATTCTATTATGAATATTATTGTTGAAATCCCATTCAAAATTTTAATTGAAGTTCTATTTGGAAGTCCACTGAGAGTAAGAATTTGTGTTGAACTTGAAAATGACTTTNAAAGTGCACATCAAGAAGAATTCTATTATGAATATTATTGTTGAAATCCCATTCAAAATTTTAATTGAAGTTCTATTTGGAAGTCCACTGAGAGTAAGAATTTGTGTTGAACTTGAAAATGACTTTGGAATGAAGAAAAACACATTTGGAAGGTTTTTAGACAGAGACCCCTATCTGTTTCGCTCATGTGCAATTTTTTCTGTTCTACACCTTTTTGGCAATTTACTTCAACTACAACTCTATTATGAGGATTTGGACATTCTTTATTTGTTCCCTATATATAGTTAGTTCTTCATTATGATTTTAAAAAGAAGTTAGAAATATTGTAAATGCATAATCTTTGTATTCTTTCTCCATATTATAATAAAATCTCAATTCTCTACAAACTATTTTATTCTTGTGTTGTTCTTATCAATTACTTCATATTGTGGCTTAATCTCTTATTTTCTTACTTTGTGTTGAACTTGAAAATGACTTTAGAATGAAGAAAAACACATTTGGAAGGTTTTTAGACAGAGACCCCTATCTGTTTCGCTCATGTGCAATTTTTTCTGTTCTACACCTTTTTGGCAATTTACTTCAACTACAACTCTATTATGAGGATTTTGACATTCTTTATTTGTTCCCTATATATAGTTAGTTCTTCATTATGATTTTAAAAAGAAGTTAGAAATATTGTAAATGCATAATCTTTGTATTCTTTCTCCATATTATAATAAAATCTCAATTCTCTACAAACTATTTTATTCTTGTGTTGTTCTTATCAATTACTTCATATTGTGGCTTAATCTCTTATTTTCTTACNGATTTTAAAAAGAAGTTAGAAATATTGTAAATGCATAATCTTTGTATTCTTTCTCCATATTATAATAAAATCTCAATTCTCTACAAATTATTTTATTCTTTTGTTTTTGTGATCAATTACTTTATATTGTGGCTCAATCTCTTATTTTTCCCCAACAACTTAGTATTGGATTAATCCGGTATCATCTCCGCTTTTCACAACAAACTGATAACAGAATATTCCAGTTCATAACAATTGGTATTAGAGCTTTTGGTGTTGAAATTCTTGAGAAGATCGAGGTTTTTCGTGATAGTAACAATGAAGTATAATATTTCGCTATTAGATCATAATACAAGATTCACTTTATGGTAGGTAAAAATATGAGCAGTACTCGCTCAAATGGATTTGAACGATGCGTTGTTGGGATTTGACAAAATACCCACAGCTTGATCTATGGAGGAGAAACAATGGAGGGATCTTAAGGCCATATCTCAAATACATCTTCATTTTTCAAATAATATTTTTCAGGACATTTTGAAGGAGAAGTCAGCTGCTGCAATGATTAAAATTGAAACAATTATGAATGACGAAGAGACTTACTAGCAAATTGTATCTGAAGCAATGTCTATATTCTATCGTATGACGAAATTACATTCTTGAGGATCACCTAACTATTTTTAAAGAAATCGTCTCTAATTTGGAAACCTTAAAGATTAAATATGATGAAAAAAAAACTTGGAATTGATTTTGTTGTGCTCATTGCTTACCTCATACATGTCTCTTAGAGACACGATACTATATAGTCGTGATACTCTGACCATCGAAGAAATCTACGATACTCTATATTCATAGGAAAAGATGAAGCATATGGGATTATGGAGATGGTCTCATTGTTCATGGTGGTCGTTCAAGGGGCAAGTTAAAATCTATCTTCAAATTTTGTAATTATTGCAAGAAAAATAGTACTTTGTAAACGATTGTTATAAGTTGCAGAATAAATCAAAATTAACTGCAAATCAACAATCATAACCTTCAAGAGAAACAAATATTGTAGAAAATCCTAGTAGTGATGGAGAGCTTTTATTTATGTCTGACTACAACTCCAAACCTGATGATACTTGAATTTTGAATACATCTTACACTTTTCATATGTCATCCAATCTAGAATTATTTTCAACATATGAAGAAGTTTCAAAAGGTGTTGTGATGACTGATAATATCAAATAGTTGATATTGGTCGAGTCAGAATACAGATATTTGATGGAACAGTTAAAACATTTAATGCAGTGAGACACGTTCCAAATCTGAAATAAAAAATCTTATCTCGTTAAGTACTCTTGATTCAAAATGGTACAAATACACTGTTGAAGGTAAAGTTCTGAAGATTATCAAAGGAGCCGGTGTTGTATTGATATGACATAAAAAATCTCATTTATATATCTTACAGGGTAATACAAAATCTTCAAGTAATCAGCATATTTTAAGAACTCATGTGGATTTAGAATTGACTTCTGTACCATTATAGTCTAATTTGGAGTCTTCTTTTAAGAATACATCTCAGCTGAATTTTGAATATATTGCTGATGGGACATAGAAAATCCCATTTATATATCTTGCATGATGAAACATCTTCAAGTAATCAGCATATTTTAAGAACTCATGTGGATTTAGAATTGACTTCTGTACCATTATAGTCTAATTTGGAGTCTTCTTTTAAGAATACATCTCAGCTGAATTTTGAATATATGGGTAAATTCATCTTGTCACCATTATCGACCGTGTCATCGTATTCAATTGTTAGAAATATACCCATTTTTTGACATAAGATTTCACATAGGTACAATTCTGCTGATTTTATTGATGGTTTGAATGCAATTAAAAGTGTTGATTTTAGTCAATTCTTCTTTTGATGCATTTAGTTGTGATTCTATTACAAGACTTGTTTTAGCCTTATTTGATGGTTATTAGATCATTTTTTGCCTCTAGTCAGGGTAGCAGAGGTGGAGAATATTTTCAGTTGGAATTATTGATGGAAAAGTTCGTTTGTATTTTTATTCCTTATAGTGGAATTTGTCTCCAAATGGAGATTGTTAGAATTTTGGTGTGACTTAAATTATCTGTTAAAGATAATTAAGAGTTATAATTAAAGCGCACATTAAGAAGAATTCTATTTGAAATACTATTATTGAAATCTCATTCAAGTTTACTTGATGAATTCTAATTGAAGTTATATTTGGAAGTTCATTAAGAGTATGAATTTGTGTTGAAGTCGACGAGAACTTTGAAATGAAGAAAAACACTTTTTGAAGGTTTTTGGACAAAGATGCAAAATTGGCAAAAGAGTCGGCGTCGCAGCGTCGGTCCCATGGTGCTTGGAGAGTGGCGCAGCAGCATTACCCTACCCGTTTTGCTTTTGCGCGATTTTTTCCATTTTGAACTCTGTTTTTTGAATTCTACTTCAATTATGGTTCTACTATGAGGGTTTATACATTCTTTATTTGTTCCCTACATATAGTTGACTCTTTATTATGCTTTAAAAAAGAAGTTAAAAAATATTGTAAATATATAATTTTTATATTCTTTCTACATATTATAATAAAATATTATTTCTCTGCAAATTATTTTATTCTTATGTTCTTGTAATCAATTATTTCATTTCATGACTTAAAATTTTATTTTCTCCAATAGCTTAGTATTGAACTAATTCCGTATCATTTCCGCTTTTAACAACAAACTGGTATCAGTGGTCTATAACACCTCAGAAGGACTGACATTAGTCCATTATTAAAATAAATGGATCAGTCCATAGTTTTTAGCAATTAATTTTTATATAAGTTAGCTGAAATTTTTATCTTGTAATAATATGAGGTTTACAAAGTTACAATGAATGACACGAGACAAATATTCTACAACTTATACTTTTTACTAATGAGTTAATTTAGTCAATGGTCATTAAACTTTGTCGTAGATTACTACTTGTTCATTGAAATTCAAAATGTTACTCTTTGCTTATTGAGCTTTGCTATATGTTATTGTTTACTAATTGAAATTTAAAAGGTTACTCATTACTCACTCAAAATTTAATAAAGTTATCTATTAATCACCCTTATCATTTGTCAATATTATCTATAGCAAAGTTTAGTGAGCATTGAGTAGTTTTGTTCAAATTTAAGTGAACAACGAATAAATTTTTAAATTTTTGTGAGCAAGTAGTAACATATAGTAAAGTTCAGTAAGCAACGAGTAATTTTTTAAAGATCGATGAGCAAGACAAGTAGTAACCATAGCAAAGTTTGGTGGCCATTGATTAAATTAACTCTTTTACTAACGCCAAAATTATTGACAACACAATTTGACAAATAAAATCCATGCAAAAATTACACAAGAAGTTTCTTGTGAACTCGATGGCCAACCAACCAGTGGTGGACCCAGCACCCGTCGAGCCTCGGCTGCCACGTGTGCTGGATCCGACGGAACAATTTTTATTTTTTACAATGAATAAACGTTTCAGATTATATACCCGATAAGTTCTTTTATTTTTATACATTTCTTGTAACTCAGCTAGCAGTGGCAACCGAGCCGAGCAGCTGTCGACTCGGCTAGGCAAAAACGAGCCGAAGCCTACTCTGACTCGTAAAAAAAGGAGCCGAGCAGGTCGGCTCGCTAGACGAGTTGCTCGCCGAGCTAGCCCACGTAATATGCGAGCCACGAGCTGAGGCTTGCAAAAAAATAAAAAAGTAAAAAGGGACTAGAACGGTCACTGAAAAAATTCAGTGATCGTTCTGGTCACTGAAATTCAATGGCCGAAACGGTCACTGAATTTTTTCAGTGATCGTTTCGGCCCCAAATTTTTTTTTTCAATTTCATTTTCCCTATAAATATCCATTCATTCAACCAATTTTTTTCACCAAACTTACTATCAAACTCTCATTCTCTATTCTACTCCCTACATTTTATTATCAATTTCATTCTATATTCTTCTACATTTAATTTTAATCGATTTTCTACACTACTACATAATCTAGATTCACTTCTCAATTCTACTTCAACATTGAATATCAATTATCACATTACAAATTTCCAATCACAAATGGATCCACGCTAATTTGTTGA
>CAIGRN010164469.1:0-18553 GCA_903798345.1 Fraxinus anomala | reverse complement strand
AGTTCAACCTAGCCATTGAGAAAAAATTGCAAGTAATTAAGAAGCAGCCTCCAACTCTAGCTAGCGTTAGTACTTAACTTTATTAATGCCGTAACAATTAGATATCGATTAATCAACTAGAAAACGCCAGAACAATTATAAAAGATTATAAAATGCTAGTGAAATTCCTCTAGATAAGATTTTAAGTCGAAGAAAAAAGAGGACAAATTTATTTATCTAAATTTTGTTATCAACATATATCATCGTTTATAATTCTCAGATTTATTTTCTTAGCTTAAGATTTTCAAAAATAGGTATCGATGCGACTGGGAAAAAAAAAATAGATTTAGGTGTATTTAAATTTTGTTTACAACCAAACCAAGAATTGGGCAATTGCATAGAAAATGTAGTGTAAGATAGATAATGGTAATTTTTGGTCTGCCAAAAAGAAAATTAGTTTAGGGGTTTTTAGAAAATCAATCTTTAGGCTGGCTACACCTTGAAAAGTTGAAAATTTTATTTTCATTGTTTTGATAGTTTTTCCTCAAAAGAAAATTGTAAAGGCCAAAAATAAATCCTCCTAATTTGTGGAGCAATAAAGCTATTATATTAGGAAGTAGATAAAATAATTATTGAGCATTAACAAAACATTGCTAACTAGAGAAGATTGACACTAAAAACCTAATTAGCACCAATATCTTAAACATCAAATGGGCTGAGTTTAATTTTTAATTATTCCTATATCTTGAACATCGTGTGGAGTATGACAGAGTACTCTTGCAAGAAAGCCTCCTATGTAAATATGAAGTAGGGCCAGCACTTAAGGTGGGAAAGGAATGGAGTAACTCGACTGGTTGNGAGTAACTCGACTGGTTGGAGAGAGGTGAAGCTTACATACAGTACAATTATGAGTACTTAGAGGGAAGTATTCATGAAGGAAGAGCCAATCATATCTTTGGGCCACTTTTATGAGAATATTTTAAGGTTTGCATTCTTCAAAGAGCACTTATGAAACCCTTGAGATGTTCAAGGCCAAAAGAACACAACTAGGAGACCTCGAAAACGTTAGGAAGGTTATTGCATGGATATTGTTGTCTTAGTTTACATCATCGATTGAACACTTCAAGACATTGTATTCATTGATTACCAAGTAAATTTGATTTACTAATGAAGGCTCAAACTCAATGTACCTATCCCGATGTAATAGCTTTCCATTCCAACTCTCCGTTAGTGTCTAAATAGTAGGATCATTTTAATTTTCATTCATAAGGGATTGTTGAAAAAATGTTATAAGATGGTTAGATTTTGACCAATTATTTGAATATATTCCATTAATTGAATAAGGAGGTCTTTCGCCAAATATGTTCGACTCCGTGAGTAGATTGTCTATTATATTTACTTGCTCGAAACAATATTTCGGGTGAATGATAAAATTAAGGCCACAAGAGAGCCACTTGAAACTTGGAAAATTAAATTGAATAATCGATGGAAAATTGAAAAAGTCCTAATCCCACGTTGGAAGAAGAAGGGACATTGAAGGGAAATTTAATAGTTCTAGTTTGATACTTTAGCTTGAGCCATCAAGGGTACCAATTGTCTTTGGAAGAAGATGATCTGTGTCGATAGGTTCAAACCAAAGTCCACAAGCTTGCACCATGCAATTGAAACCGTCGAACGGGCCAAACACAGGCGTGGGTTGTGGGCTTGGAATAGGCCCAAGTTTACGTATTATTTTTGGACAGAGAAATATTAACTATTTATTTTCTTTTACCTTTCAGATTGACGGCAATTGACAATGTATAGAGTGAACATTCTATCCGTTTGATTACATAAAATTAAAATATAATTTTTTCCTTAATTTTTCTATCGTGTTTAAAGCTATAGTTATAATTGTATCAATCAAACTTCTATATTTCTTATCCCCTTCGGTCGAAATCAGATGAAAATACTCTCAATGGTATCACCGAAAACATCACGAGAACATTGATAACATCTCTTAATTTGACTATGGCTCATTAAGAATTTTCATACAGAAACGCACGAGAAAATCTCTGTACAGATTTTGTGGGTTTTGTTTATCCTGTTTACAATTGCAAGATCATTCGTTTTTGGAAATGAATTTTCTTGAACTAATTGCATGGATGGTGTTCTATTATGTAGACAGCACAAAAATACATTCTTTTCACATGTAAAATTGAGAATTTTAGTATCCGTTAGTGAAAAGGATTGTTTTACCTAAACTAGATGAAATCAGAGATGCACTAGCGGTGAAGATGGTGTTGGAAAAATGGAAAAGGTTTGACGGAGAAAATTGTGTTCAATTTTTGAAGGAAAGGGATATAAATCCAATCTTACATTTTTAATGGTTTGTCATGTGATTTAAAAGACTTCCGTTCTAAGAATCGTCTCTTTTGATAATAAAAATTGCACCCTTTATTATTATACCTTTTCAAAAATGAATTTTCCCTATCTCGACTCGAACATTTTCGCAACATTTTGAAAGGTCGTGACTTAGAAAGTCACTCTCAAAAACTATATAAAAAGCCTTTCACTTTGTCATTTAAAAATCAATTCTACATATATATGTGAATTCCATCTGCTCGAGTTATTTCGGATTACTTCTTGGGGGTGTATTGTAAGTAATTCAAATTTTATTTTTTAAAATTCAATTGCTATGCATGTTTCTCTTCATGATAACATATTGTAGTATAGGGACGAATCCAATAATTTATAATCCAATTCTTCACCACTTGATTTTGGTCTCATTAACCTAATAATATAAATTGCAACAATATTTAATATCCACACTAGTCCTAGAGAAGTGGCAAATGGCAGATAAATGGGGAGTCATTGCAGGCCACTTTAATTCTGGCCAAAGGCTTGTCTTTTATGGAAACAAACTATTATGGAAAGTCAATTAACAAATAAAATTAATGTTCATCACCGAATCCCTATATACTATTACTTATATATCTTTATATACTAAGTGAAAGTTCTGTACTTTCATTGCCAAAGTTGTGAAGAATTATAGTGTGGCTGGTGCAGGCATGGGGAAAGCAAGCAAATGGATCAGAAATTTCTTGATGGGGAAGAGAGAGGAGAAGGACAAGAAATTTGCAGATGCTTTAGTTTCTACACAAAGTTTAGGGACACCAATGGAGATTTTTCCATCAACTCCTAAAGTTAAAAGGAGGTGGAGTTTTAAAAGATCAAGCAGTACAAAACCCATTACACACAAAAAAAACATGTCTTTCGACTCAATTATGAATCCCAAGTTAGAGTTACTAGCATACGAGAATGAAGAAGATCATGCCGAAAGAGTTGTGATGGCAAGAAATGAATCAAGAAATAAAGGAATGACCATACCAGCAAATATTGCGGCTACCAGAGTTCAAGCTGTCTTTCGTGCTTATTTGGCAAGTACTCGTTAATTTCTTACTCTTCCGTAAGAAAAATTTCTAATAAGCCATAACCATTTGTTTTCCATTGGTAATGTTTGCAGGCAAGGAAGGCATTGCGAGCTTTAAGAGGATTAGTGAAAATACAAGCTCTAGTAAGGGGTCACCTGGTAAGAAAACAAATGGCTGCCGTGTTAAGGTCCATTGGTGCTGTAATGGCAATTCAAGTTAGAGCTCGGGTTCAGCGAGTCCAAATGGCAGATGAAACAAGAAAAACTTCCAGAGAATCAGCTTTGGACAACCAGTGCAGGAATGGATTCCGGGTCAGTTTCCCCCATTTATTCACATAAAATTATGATGCATACAAGATTTACAGAAATTTCAGCACATACTAATATCTAAATTGCTCAATAAAATTTAACAATGACTAAAATGCATTGGACAGCAAAAGTACGAATGTTAAGAAATTTAATATTATTCTTGGGAAAACAACACCTATGGTCCTCATTTTATACTTAAACGAGCACTTATGTCCCCTGTGAATTCCTCCCAAATACATGCCTTAGGCAAGTTCAGCAATAAATAAGCAACAAGGTTGATTTCTATAAATGTAGGAAGACACGATTGAGAATATACACGATAGAAAGGGAGCTTTGATGGGCAGAAGTACACAAATAAATCATAATCTTGCTGGAAGAGTTGAACATGGATTTGGTACATGTATTTCTGGTCGATCTTCGGGCTCAAAAAGGGAACATCAACTTAAGACATTTCCCAGTCCATCAACAATGTCACTGACAGATGAGAGTTCAATGACCTATGACGGGCAGTTAGAGGAGTTTTCTTTGGATATGGCACGACGAAGTTTGAGACGGTACCCTGCTTGGTCTAAATCTGAGTACAGAAAGACACCTTTTGATGATCCTCCTCTTCAAAAGCTCTCAGATTTCATGCCAACTGACTCCCAATTTGTACCAAATTATATGTCAAATACAAAATCATCAGAAGCAAAAGCTAGGTCACATAGCGAACCGAAACAACGTCCCAAATGGGTAAAGAAACCAAAAAGCAGCAGACAAGGATCGTCAATGGATGGGAAGAATGACAAAGAGAACTTATACCCTTGGTTAATCAAGCTTTACGGATCTGAAAAATTTAGAAATGAGAGGGATTGTGATTCCACAAGTACAATGACCAGTAATTCTAACCACAGACGGTCACTAATCACATTTGAAGTAAGCATGTTGAGTTTTCTGTTTATTTTAATGAGTTTCATAACACTTCCTCTGATTTCATTCATTTGACTGCAGCCTCCCATGAATTTGTACTAATTCTTCATGACCAAGTATGGACTTCATGTCACGGGTGATCAAGATGATGAAGATGGAGATTGAATATTACTGCATGAATACATAAAACAGGATAATTATACCCTCTGGAGCTACCGTCAGATGACCATTTGCCCATCATGAAATTTTGTAATTCCTATTTTCTCAGTCTATTTTCCTAAAGGAGTACCTCTACATAGGGTTGTTCACAGTTTCATATTGCTCTTGTAAATAGTCACACCAAAAACCCAGACTAGTGTGAAAGTATCTCTTACATAGACCATATTTTAACAGCATTAACTTTTTTGAACTTTGAAAATTTATCAACTATAGATGCAATTTATAATTTGTCATAAAAGCAATCAATTACAAACAGTTATACCAAGTGAAAAGTTATGTACCTTGCTGGTTTCTTCTAGCTTGGAGCTTGAAGCCATGACAAAGAAATCCACTCTCCAGTTTGATTGGGCAGGTGACACTAAAGGAACCAAAAGAAATAACAAACACAATGTAGGTAGAGAGGAAGAAATAAAACAAAAAGTAGGAAGGAGATTAACACTATTAAAGGACAACAAAATATCTGCTAAACTGTTTACAATAATTCGTTCTCTATCTCGTCCAATGATTCTCAACTAAGAGCTTGGATATACGTGGAAGAATGCCTAATCCACATAATAAGCTACAATCTACTACATCAGCCACTTGGTCACTTGCAGACTGCTTCACTAATCTTCTGGTTTCACTGCATTTTCCTTGAAGCTCTTCGTCAACCATATTGCAGTTTCCCTGGAAGATACTTTCCCTGGCCCAAAAGGCTTCAGTAAAACCCCAAGTTCTTCAATTCTATCTTCTTGTAACAATCTCGCACTAAATTCAAGTAATCCTTCCAAAGCTTCAGCTCGTTGTCGGCAAGAAGACATATTAAAACGGTGGCGTCTTTGGTCTGATGAGGTTCGGCTTGACATGCCAGCTGTAGCATTTTGATCGGAACACTCACTTCCATACTCTCCAACATTAAATGCAGGTCCTTGAAATCCTTTAGAGTTATTGTTGAAGCTCAGTCTGTCAGATCTATCAGGAAACTGAATGGTGCATCTATCCTTCATAATAGAGCGGTCACCCTGTGGAGAACTAGAGGAACCTTGCACAGAGGCAGATGAAGTTTTATGCATACGAAAGAAGGGATCCTCATACGACACTAAAGGAAATTCAATTATCTTGTCAATTCGAGGGGCATTGACTGAAACGTCTGGAGACTTGATGATGTCAATGATTCCAAGACTAGGCCTATGACGCAAACCGCATACTGCATCCTTAGCCGGTAATGGCAGAGAAGCTCTACGAGTAGTAGCAACAGGTTTCTTAACCAAGGTTCTTGAGTTTTGGATCTGCATAAAGCATTTTTTCAGTAAATACATGTAACAAGAGAAGAATCCTGAGCAATATCACTAGCATTTAGTTAGTGCTAAACTACTAATCCATGATAGGTTCAGGGAGGGAAGGGGAAAAGGAAGGGAGAAGGTAGGGATGTAAACTTCTTCAAAATTCCCTTATTTTGTGTAAGGGGAGGGGAAGGAAAGGGAGAGAAAATCAGTGAGAGAGAAATTATTTTATGCATAATTCACTGAGGTACCCCTTTATTAGTCTAAATATTATGTGCCTGTTTGACATTCATTACTTTATTTTATGGTTTGCTACATGATCATTTTCAACCACATATTCACACAATAAAATATTCTACACGTATACCAAAAAATTTTCCCTACTTTTTAACCACACACTCCTAAAAATCACTATTCAAAACTTTCTTTTTTCTACAATAATGTTTGTCAAATGAGCTCTATAATTGTGATTAGTTTAGTCATTAAATGCCTTGTGAGAGTACAGAATGAACAGCGATTTCAGGGGTAGGGAACCTACCCTTTACTCTTGCTTCCTCACTGACTTTCGGGTTTCATCTCAACCAGACCATGTGATATTTACCATTAACATCCACTTCTGTATTTCCTCTAACGTTTACCCTTACCAACACATACTTATACAAATTTAGATTGCTTGGGTTATTTACTATAAATCTCATCTATGTAAATGCATCTGACTAAAATGTTGTTGATCAGTCGAAGAGAGAGACATCTTAAGAATGATGGTGCTATTATATTATTAATTCAGAATTTGTTTGACTACCCAATCTATGCCTCTATTTTAACTCGTGGTAGTTTCCATGTTGTAGGGAGTCAATAAATTCTCTTGAATGATTATAATATTTAAAATCTAAAAGATTGTAAACATGCATTTCTCGTTGCATTGGCTATCAAGTTAATTTTATTCAGTGTAGATGCGAGGAAATCAAACTCTACTAAAATTACTCAGCAGTTCATACAAGCAGCTAAGTTGGATTATATGTTTTTAGGACAAACATGCAAGATCACTAGCCTAAGTTCTAAGGTAACTAAATAGACAATTGCAATTGAGATGACTAGATCAGTAGTTTATTGGCTTTTTTCCCCCAAGCAGACAAAAATTTCTGTAACAGATATATTTTCACAAATCCTTCATGCATTTTTTAGTTACATTCAAGAAACAAAATGCATAATTCCATGCACATAATTATCTTGTGATCTTACCCGTTCACGATTCTTTGACAGCTCTGATTTTCTTCTGGACAGTGGAGAAGAATTTATAGCCGTTGCTATCGGTTTCTTAGCAATGTTTGAGGTTCTAGAAGTAATATTTTTTGTAATGATGGTTCCTTCATGTGAGCTTCCAGTGGACAATTGTTTTATTCTCTGATGCAGATCAAAAGGAATACTTTCAGTCCTTTGCATAGAAGAACAATAACTTTGATCAGCTCCAGATACACTGGGATTTAAAGTCCTATCATTTCCACATGATAATCGTCTGTCTCTATTCACTGGAGGATGGGCATTAATTGGCTCTGAAAATCTAATTTTCCTAGTGTGATTTGCTTCAGTTTCAGCCCATTGAAATGGTAGACTGTGGCGTCTGGGGCAATTGAGTTTGAGATGAGTATTAACCACATAGGGTTGAAGGTGTGGATGCCTAAGAAGTTCTGCAGCCTGCCACAATGATGATATACTGATTAGATAAATGGAAATATTTTATGATGTAAAAATATGCACCACCATACCATTTAAATTAATATCCAATAAAAAGAGAAGAGAAAACAAGTTGCAAGGCAGGCTTATATTTCACATAGTATATTCTTAAGGAGCTTACATTTTAAGCTTTTAATATATGCTTGAGAAGCCACCAAAACAATCCTCCCCAGTTTTGCTTCATGACGTTTGTCAAAAATCATTTTCATTTACACTAATGCTTCAAGTTTGATTTAACAAATGGAAAAAATAACTGCAAAGAACATGATATCCACAGTGGTAGTCATGATGGCAAAGGAGGCCATTACAATTTGAATGGGACTTCTGTATCACATAAGAGGTCACTGGAATATTGAAGATGATTGTACATCAAGCAGGATTGAGCGACAGAAAATCAATGATGCAATTCTCAAGACTCAGTTGTCTTTTTGATGCTTACAGAGTTGGCAGCATAATTTTTGCATAATCGGTACACGTGGAGCACCTACAACACCGAGAGCCATATTTCCAATAAAGTGGGTTGGGCATATGAATCGTTTTTCACCAATATTCGTCGCAGCACTACTTTTACCATTTTTCTCAATAAGGCCGTTGACCGCTGTTGATCACTCAGGACACAAAACAAGAGAGAAGAAAGGAAAAGAAAAAAAGAAACACCAAATTATGCAATATGATATGCAAAATGGAATTATACAGAAAAGGGCTTACATTCGGCCGAAGTTCTGGATTTTTCCGCAGCATGCTTTTTACTAGACCCCGGCTGCATCACAAGTGAGAAAAATAATATCAGTTAGCTGGTTAAGGGAAGAATATATAAAGAAAACTTTGTTTGAAAAAATGATAACAGCGTTACTTTCGAAAAATCAACTTTTATACTGCTATTTATCGGGTAAGATTATCTTCGCTATTTGCTAGACATGCATCGGTTTCCACTACTGTGTGCACGAGATGAAGAAACAAGTGAATACAACTTTGTGATTCGTATGATTTTGTTTGCTAATATAAGTCGTTTGACATAAAAATAAACCTAATATAAATTCATAATTTCAAAACAAGCTTCAGAAAATGAAAGAAACTGGTCAAGAAAGAATGAAGGCTGTCTCGAGGAACAACTAGAAAACAACACTGTGCAATAACTTACAATACACCAGAGTATTTCGAGGGTAGTGGCGCCACAATAGACTTGTTAATTTTATTGATGAGTGCCTGGATATCCTGCTTGAGAAATTACAGAAATGCATAACTAGCTCAAGACAAACAATAGCACAGCAGAAACTAATAGAGTTAACAGGAAACCTGGAATACATGCAAAATAAATGAAGATTAAGAACAAGTTAAAGTGAGGGGCCTCTAAGTGATTATGTATGAGAAGGTTCCATGAAAGTAATTCAACCTATCCATTCTATTAATGATATGCAATCTGCTGACTTACAAGAGCACGCCCATATCCAAATGATTATAGTGTAGGACACAGATCATGTTATTCTATTTACCCTAAAAGAAGAAAAAGGGATTTCAATCCAAGTATAAGCTCAATTTCTGTCTAAGAAGTGTTTCTTTGGTGTTTTTCAAGTTCAGATATTATCCTATGTTGAAGAATTATGTGCCCTGTATTTTAGCAGGAGATTATTCAAAAATGTTCAACTTCCAAAAGATCATCTCTTGCCTCTGCTCCTCAGATCATGATTTAATAGTACCCTGCCTAGCATGCAAATGTGCAAGCTGATATGGTGCTGGAACCTCTCGGCCAAGCATGCTACTATCCAACAACTCCTAACAAATTTGATAGTGTTGGATTTTGATACCCAATTAATCCTGGGTTATGATGTAAATGTTGGATTAAATTGTTACCAACCAAGTCCAAATGCTTGACCCGAAAACAACGTGGGCCGTTGAAAGTAGCTTAAAGAATTAATGTTGCTCATGGCCCATATATATTACCCCTTAGATGACTTTGAATTTTGGCTCATTTAATCTCTTATTGGTCCAACTAAAATCTAACATAACCTATATATATGTTGCCTTTTACCCTAGCCATTAGCGTGTGTGATTTCTGTATGAAAAAGTGAGAAAAAAACGTGATCCTTTGGATAAGAAAAAACGTGGCTGCAATAGTGAAGAAAAATCTCGCGACATCCTCATTTATTTTGGTTTCCATCTCACGTTTCTTCATTGTTTTTTCTATTGTTTATGTGGCTACAAATCATCATCGTTATCTTGTCCTTTGTAGGTGAGATTGAAGAACAATCGAGGTGAATATATTGGTTGTGGGTTGGAGCCATTTGGATTAATTGTTTGGTAAAAAAAAGTAACATGAAACTGAGCTTGGAAATCACCGGTTTAATGATTCTTGGAACGACAATTGGTATCATAGCTTCAAAGTGGTGGATTTAGCTCAAAAACTAACCAAAAACCATCTAAAAAACCAGCTGAAACGAAGCAAAAAAATATCGCAAAACTGTCCAGAAAACTGTCCAAAAATCGAGGCTGTTTTCATGATTTCCGTTCAATCGAGGAGTTTGGTGAAACGGAGATCGTCGGCGTAACGTGCTGGTGGAGGCGCACCGAAGTGACCTAGGGATGGTAAAAAAATCCGTTAAACCTAATACTCGCGTGCCCCGCCCCTAAAGTGGCGGGAATTCCGGCTGCAATAGTGAAGAAAAATCAGGCAACTTCCTCTTGTATTTTGGTTTCAGTCTCGTGTTTCTTCATTGTTTTTTCTCGTGTCTTTGTGGCTACAAATCATCACCGTTATCTTGTCCTTTGTTAGTAAGATTGAGGAGCAACCAAGGTGAATATATCGATTATGAGTTGGAGCTGTTTGGATTGGTTGTTTAGTAGAAAGAGTAACATAAAATTGAGTCCGGAAATCACCGATTTAATAATCCTTGGAGCGAGCTTCCGCGAATAGGAATCAGATAAGTAGATCTTTTTAATTCGTTTCCACGTTCTCTGAATGCCTCATCCATCTTTAACCCGCGGTGCATAAGAATTTTTAGAAATCTCCAGTATTATGACATACCTGACAACAATTCTTAAGCATCATCTAGTCCATCCTATTATTTTCTCATCTAAACGACATAGTTTACTTATATAACAATAGCAAATTAAATGCAGAGTATTTAATGCAGAAAATATGTATCAAATTTCTGAAGCCGATGAAAAGGTCTCGATCAGCACCAACTAATAGGCATAATATTTGTGATTGAATATTAGTTCATAGGTAGATGCATTGACAACAATTAATGCACCACAATACATAGATTGGAGATAAAAAATTACTTCCATAGTACAGGTAACGTCACAAGAATGAGGAACGCTCAAAGACAATTTAATCAGCTCCTTCAGTATGTGCAGGAGAGTTTTTTGTTTGAAATGTACTATTCTTCTTATAAAACTAATGATCGACAAACAAATCTATCATATCAGCATGCTTTAAGATTAGGTTAACAGCAACTTACGAATGCTTTGAATGCAGGTTTAAGTGCTGTCATCTCATATATGCAGCATCCTGGATGACATGATTTGGTAGACATTAGCAAAGTTGAAATAAAATCCATAGACTACGTCAGTATCAATTTGGATCTACTTTTATGAAAAGAAGAAACAGAATCAATAGGAATCTTCCTTGCGTGAACTTATATGACTGGAAGTGTGTTTCATTTAGAAAAAAAAATTAGCTTACCAAGGGACCATATGTCTGATTTGGAACCATAAGGTATATCAGCAAGAAGCTCAGGGCACATATAACTGGGAGTTCCAACTATCTAAAAACAGAACAGCAAGAATGAGAATGATAAGACAAAAATTGAAACATGAATAAACCATTTATGCCGTCCATGTAATATATATTACTTACAGAGGAAGCAAGATCGTCCGAAGTCAACATCTTGGCAAGTCCAAAATCACCTGCAACAGCAATCATGATAGTTGAGCAACACTATTATGGTTGCCAAAAATGGGAAAATAATTTAGATATATACATATTCTCTTACCAAGACGAATATCTCGATCTTTTGTTAAAAATATATTTGAACACTGCAGGAATTTTTCAATATAATTACTACAAGCTTTTAAAGAACTCAAAAATATGTCATAACAAATCCACCAAGGAGATAGATGGTTGCAGCTAACCTTGACATCACGATGAAGAATATGATTCATGTGTAAATAGTCAAGTGCCATAAGCAGTTGAACTAGCCACTTACATAGCATCTGCAAATAGTTAGCTTTATAAAGTAGATGAAAAGAGTCATACAAAGTGGGTAATCTACAAATTACTTAGTATCCTGATAGAAACCAAACTGCGAAAGAGAAGGGCAAAAGCAGAACTTACCTCTTCAGAGAAATGGACACCATTTGCCTTTTTTATAGCTTCTGCCCTACAAACCAGAAGTGGCAGAAGAGTTGAAGATCTATGTATCTTTCCTTTTCCTTTTTCTTTTGGGGTGTGTGTGTGTGTGAGTGGGGTGGAGGATGCTCTCACTCAGAAACATAGATCATTAACCAATATTATAGTTTGAAAAGGAAGAATAACTTACATGTCTCCACCTTCGCAGTAACCTATGATAATGCACACATAGCAACCCTGAGAGAATTTAAAAAAAAAAAAAATCAACTATAATCTATGTTTTAAAGGTCAAGAAACGAAATATAGCAGCTCAGACATGAAATAATACCGCTGCCCACTTACCGAATGAAAAGGCAAGGTTCTTGTCAATTGAGGACCCTATTCCATTAAATTGTACAGATTATGGGAAATGTCTCGCTAGTTTATATTTTACTTCTTATTGCAGTGTGCAATTCCTTCAGTTTACAAACTATCGAAAAAATTCAGATAAGTACTTTACTTTGATGATTAATATTGCAAAGCATAACAGGTATTAACATGAAGAAAAAAGGTACTATTTCCGAAAAGTGACAAAAAGCTTGTATTAAATTTCAGTTATATACCAAGCTACTTGCAGAGTTAACATGGAAAAAGCTTCATTATAGTTCAATAGATCGAAAGAAGTTCATCTTTTATGCTTAATATCATGACACATTTCAATCATTGCTCGAAGGTGAATGAAGCTAATGACCAGCAACCAATGTAGGAGGAAACATTTCAATATGCTAGTTTTAATGAGCACAGCTTGCACAATGATGGTTAAATTTTACATACCAACTAAAGAATAATACTCAATAGAAGAAATAAAACTCCTTAGTATGTATATTAAGGAGAGACAAATATCAGTACAAACAGGTGTCGTGTCTACCTTCTCCACCCATGAATCTTTGTACTCCACAATAAATGGATTTTGCATTTTTGATATAAGCTCCATCTATAAGACATGGGAAAAATGCATCTTTTTAGATGTACAAACATTAAGAGACATGTCAATGATTGTGTATGTATGTGTGTGCGCACCAGCCAACAATACCATATGTTGCGAAACAAGCCAGTACTGGACTTATGAAGGATCATTTGGTCCCTTTACTTGAATGATTCAGAACTAGTGCTAGCATAAGAAGGATAATTTGTGTATTGTACAGTATGGTCAAACTTGAAAAATTCCCTCCCTAACAGTCAATTTCAAGAATACTAAAAGATACAAAACCATATTACATATGAAAAAAGATCTATAGAGAAAAATGGACAGACGGCAGAAACTGAGTGTAAAAAAAAAAATTAGTTAGACAACTAACCTCTTGATGTGCCGATCGACGTGTCCGATTGGTTTGGCGTGCAAGACGGATCTTTTTTAACACGTACCTTAATATTTAGCCAAAAATGAATGAGGCAAAATCAATCAACTAAGGAAAAATGCATTAGTTAATTACTCAGTTACAGATGATGTACATGACAAGTGATATAAATTGGAAATGTCAGGATAAGAGAGAAAGGTTAAGGCGTAGTTAGTTCAAGGCTTACTTCTTCTTTTCAAGCTTATGCCTTACAAGAAGGGCAGAGCCAAAAGCCCCCTTTCCTATCTGTTCCAGTATTTCATACTTCTCCATTGCCTACTAAGTTTAACTTCCTTTAACTGGTGAAGTCAATTCAAGACAAGATGTAGCAGTCTTCTCACAATGCCCACAACCAATATCATAAGCTGTTTTAACCTCCCTTCTTTTGGGGGTACTGGGGACAAACAATAGTACCGAAAAGTAAACAGAAAAGAAAATGAGAAACAGTTCAAATTACAGCCGAGCTGAGAAGAATTAGAAATGACGCCATAGAACAATTTATTTGATAATAGCACATACATAAGAAATTTATAGCTACGGCATTGGTGTGATGTACCAAAATAAGTACATAAAATTGTTTAAAATTTTGAAAAAGAGTAATGCTTTAATTTTGGGCGAGAAAAAGCATATTTAATTCTCCAAGTAACTGAAAAATGATCAAACAATAGAGATCTTTCAGTAAATGAGCAGTTACAGACCATGAAATTAAAGGACGAATTTTTAAATTTAAATTGTAGAAAATCTATAATCAAGATCCACTCCTGAGAGAGAGAGAGAGAGAGAGTACAATGAGTTGTACATTAGCATTGTTGCAGCAAAAATTAAAAATTAACAACAGACAACCCAAAAAATTATTCTTCTAAGTTCTAACAAAGCGAATCAAAAACCTGAGAAAGGCAAATGCAGCTGAAAATGAAACTAAAATTCAACAAATTACACAATATATAGAGCAAAATGAGGTCACGGCCAATTGGACAGATTCATTCATTGGTTTCATAGAAAGAAACTGCAAAAGGAAAAGAGTAAAGCTGTAAAAAAGAAAAAGGAGATAGAAAAATCACCTGAAATGCGTAGTTTAAGTGTACTGCGGATCACGAGCTACTGCTTTGAACAAAGGGAAAGTGCAATGCGAGCAAGGTAGTTGAGCACATCACCGCAAAACGACTCCGTAGCAATGCCGGTAGACAGCAGGAAGAAGCAATTGCAAAAGCTCTCTCCCTTCTACTGCCATTGCAGCTAACGCATTTTTTTAGAGAGAGAAACAAACTTACGAAAGAGACAATGTACAAGTGAAACAGAATCAGACAAAAATGAAAAAGATTATTATAGTAAACTAGGATTAGTTTAAGAAGCTTAGGAAGATTAAGAAATGGATAAAAATCCAGTTTTAGATTTATTTTATTTTATAATAAAATTATTTATAATGGGAAATTATTGATTTTTATTTCAGAGGTGAGGCGTGGAACCCCTGCAGTTGCAATTCCTGCATTGGGGCACATCACGCCTAATTATGATTCTTCCCAAGTAGTTTTTTTTTAGTTTTCTAATGGTTTGGGTAAAGCTAATTGAGCGAATTGAAGGAGTTACTACTGCAGAAGATGTAGACCGACGAGAGAGGCAAACAACGTGGGACCTTCTACGGCCCAATCACGAGACCGTTTATCCTTAATTTCCTATAATTTGCACCAACGCCCCCTTCCAAATGTTTGTTGACTGCACTTTCACATGGGGTGTCCCTTGGCCATACTAGGCCAAGTTGGGGCCGAATTAACAATATGCGATACTATTTGATTTTTAGGACATTCGTACAAGTAGCACTAACGTGGATCGCGCAATTATATATATTTTTTTCTTTAAAAAAAAGTGTAAGTGACTTGTTTTATTAATAAAGAAAATTAAATATCGCGCTATTTAAAATGACATACAACTAAAAGAAAATTATCTTATTCGAAGACGAGGAGTACATTGCAATTCCATTCGTCCAAACATACTTATCGTATCATACGACGAATGCATTATCTCTTTGACTCTAGGTCACATTTGAAATTGCTACTTAAAGGAGATTTTGTAAATTTATTGTAATATTCAAAATTTGAAAAATCGGTAACTTTGTAGTAATCTACATTAAGGTATTCAAAAGCATCCTTGACATATTCACTTGTGCTCAGATGGAAAGGTGGAGCACTAGTTCTACATAACTCACACACAGAAGATTGTGAAATAACATTTTTACTAGCATCTACTATATTCAATCACTTATTGCTTATATTATTTTTGACCGTTGGACCGATTTTTTGTCCATAATCAACATGGTCCAATAATGTTTTAAAATCACTTTTCAAGTGGAATTCAAATTCACCCAAAACCAGAAACTCGTGATTCTTGTTGTAACTCTCATTGACTTTGTTAACCAATTGGCTTTTTATTTATCAATTTGTTGATCCTCTCACTTTTCAGTCGATCCACCAATGACACTTTTAACAAGTCCTCAACCCATGGAATTTGAGAGCTAAGAGTGATTCGGTGGCGTTTGAAATGATACAATAAACCCTACTTCACTTGGTCATTATCCCAATTTGTAAAGGATCAAAAACTTTTAACAGATCTGTCAAAGTTACCCACATGTTTATAGCCCTTGTCTAAAATAATCCCAGCTGATTGGACAATCCTTGAATTTTCAATATTTTGATCTTCCCCTGCATTTTCTATTTTCTGCAATTCAACGCTTGATTTTTCTATTTGCTACAAAATGGTACTCGAAGATTTTGGATTATGGAAATTGAACCCTGATTTTTTAAAATTCTGCAATTTAGTCCATATATCGTTATTTCTACAAGTAATAACTATTCTCCCACTTGCGAGCAAAGTAGTAAAATGTTCCCTCGAGCTAGGCGAGCCTGTAGACTCACCTTGTTAAGAAACCTGCAGGGCATGGCTGCTTTTTTTCAACCATGTGACTGCGTTGATTGTTGGACCATGCAACATGGTGCCATCAATTCACAAAAAATTGATTTTTAGATTATTTTTTTCGAGTTTCGGGTTTATATATAGGTGTTATAGGTGTTAACATTCTCTACAATAGAAGAAAAAGAGAAAGAGACTAGGGTTTTCTTTTCTTCATACGAGAGATACGATAAGATATGAGAAACATAGTTAGCTAGAATACTATAATTAAGTACGTGTTTGACAAAATTTACAATTGCTATAAGCAGGTCAAACTCTATTGTTTTTTATTCATATATTCTATGTGACTCACAATTTTTATCTACTTTCTTCACATATTCAAATATACCCGAAGCGTGAGATTGGATTTCCAGGCCGGTCTACTTACACTCAAATCCGTTTATGCTCATAGCAAATGTGTACCAACGTGTTTGTGGGCACACAATCTGAGCCATCTTCCAAATATATGGACCGAATTGACTTGCGAACCTTCTAAGTTAGATTTGTGCATGACTAATTCACTAAATAAAAGTCAAAAATCAAAATTTTAGTATATATAAAATAAAACCATAATTAGAAAAGGCCGAATTTCTAGTTGATTTGGGGGCTACCTCATTAAAATGTTTGTAAAATATTAAAAATAATTTGTAAGGTTGCATAATGTCTCTTTTAGCTTTTCATTTTGCATTTATTTTTTTAACAAATTGGGATGATTGGGCCAGTTCCATAGGTTGTTAGGTTGAGGAATTCAGCTCGCCAAGGTCTGCATAATATGATGGAGCAATCGGTAAAATCGATATGGACCTCGATTTTGGCTTGATTTTTGAATGGCAACGATGAGCTAAACATAGTTAACCATGTTGAAACAATGGTATTGAAAGTGATAATTGATCGTTGAAAATGTAGCCAAGTCGTACCGACCTGGGCCTCCCGATCCACGGCACCACTGCATAAAAAAAGTGGACAATTTATCATATTAGAATATAATTAACAATATATTAAATAAAATTCATTATTTTTCACTAATGTCTCAACCACCCTAACAAAGGGGGCTAAAAAACTGTTTTGATGTCGAAAGTAAATCTTTCTTATTGCTTGGTGACATTTTCATCAGCATAAAGTCAAATTCCGTTGGCTACAAGATTTTCTTGTAAACGAAAAAATTCTAGTACTCAGTATGAAGAACAAAGTATTTTCTGTCATTATTTAATTGAATGTGTGTTAAATAATTGAGATCGACTTATACATCGGCCAAAATCTGAAATTGGACTTGTAACAGTGGACAGAACTTTCTGCCTAACTTTTATCAGTCTCCAGAGCTGAGTCTGCTAGGCTGGTATTCGAGCCCATAAACACACAACGAATCCATAGTGTCGAGGAACAACCAAAATTTGCAATAGTAACTCTTGTAATTTTGTTGCTAGTTTTTTTACTCAATTTAAGAACAAAAATAAACTTACCTAGAGATTATGAGCTTGTTTGGGAGGGATTTCAAAAATATTTTTTTTCCCAAAAGATCATTTTGAACCTCGAAAAAAAAAATCAAATTTTTGCTCAAAAAAATCTCTCACAAACAAACCCTACATGTCACTCAACGTTTTGAGTTGATATATGGATTAAACAACATGCAAAAACATATATTCATATTGACATATGTTTATATATACACTCACTAATATTAAAGTTTTCAGGATTTTAAACATATTTTTTCATTTGTCAAGTTATTATTTTAATATGACAATATCAGAATACTGTACTATTTGTCTTTTCGTGGTGATGCGCACTCAACGATAAATTGAGTTTCTATTGTGAAATAGTTGAATGAATAAATAATTTCACGATGTCAAATAATTGAACATTGATTTGCGTGTCTCAATGGTTTGTGGTTGTGTAGCTTGGAACCCTTCCTTCGTCCTCCAATGAGATCCCTTTCCTAATTTTGTTATCCTCATATTTTGAAAATTAGATTAAACTCGGGACCAATTCAAAGAATCAAGAATCCGTCTAAAGACCGATTCGAAAAACCAATATTCATCAGAAAAAAAAAAAAAAAAACTGGGCT
>CAIGRN010164461.1:0-30032 GCA_903798345.1 Fraxinus anomala | reverse complement strand
AAAAAAAAAAAATTTCCAACATTAGACCAAACGGTCACTGATTTGACTTTTGTTTTTTTTTATTATTATTATTATTTTTTAAATATATTTGGACGAGCCCATGAGCTGAGCGGCTCGCTGAGCTGCTCGGCAACTCGATGAGCCGAGCCGAGCGGGTTGAGTTCAATTTTTTACGAGTCCGAGTAGCTCGTGGGCTGCTACAGTACGAGTCGAACGATCGAGTTGACGAACCGCTCGACTCGATTGCTACCTCTAGACAAACATGACATAAATCTACCAAATCGGGTATTCATAGAAACACGATTTCCCCAACCCATGAACGAGAGAGGGAGAGAAGAAAAAGATTACCCTTAAGAAACNGATGAGCCGAGCCGAGCCGGCCCGCTCGGCTCGTACTCGAGTTCAATTTTTTACGAGTCCGAGTGGCTCGTGGGCTGCTACAATACGAGTCGAGCGATCGAGTTGACGAACCGCTCGATTCGATTGCTACCTCTAGTCAAACATGACATAAATCTACCAAATCGGGTATTCATAGAAACACGATTTCCCCAACCCATGAACGAGAGAGGGAGAGAAAAGAAAAAGATTACCCTTAAGAAACTCTATCACTACCTTCATCAGAATTCGCTAGAATAAGAGATTTGAATTGAGAGAATGAAATGATAAATTTATTTTTCTGCTTAGTGTTTCTTTGTCATTTAATCAATCCAAGTTCTTCAACCGTTCACCTTAAATCCACATCCCAATCGTTCGTGGATTCTCCTGCCAGATTTAGTACGTAAAAACTCCTTTATCCTCCTCTTTTTTGCTTGTGCCCGGGGTGTGGGAACTCCATTAAATTACTTAGCAGCATAATTTTTTTTTTTTACTAATTTGGGACTTTGTATTTGCAGCTAGAAGGGTCAATGGTAGTAGAATTTGTGGATCTTTGCATTTGGCTGATCCACTGGACGCCTGTTCTTTTCTGCTTAATGAAGTTGAATATGGTGACTCTGAGATTGCAAGATTTGCCCTGATAGTCAGAGGCAAATGCGCGTTCGAGGAGAAGATCAGAAATGCTCAGGATGCCGGGTTTCGTGCAGCCGTGGTTTATGATGATCAGCATAACCACAACCTCATTTCCAGTTAGTCAACTCCACCCTACTCTCATTTACGGGAAGTATGGTATCTTGGGTTACTAATTGGTGGAATACAGGGCAATCTGAAATACTTTTGAATGATATTCAAGAAAATAGTATTCTAGAGAAGTTCATAGAATTAGATAAAATCATCTTCTTGGATGAAATGATCATGAGGAAAATCACGTCATTACTGTTAGAGGTTCAATAATCTCTATTTTAGTGAGTCAATGCTTAAAGATAAGCACTCTCTATTTTAACTTAACTTTTTAAATTAAAGAGTGAAACCCACCCTCTATTCTTAATAAACAATGATTGCATTTATTGAGTTACAAATTTCAATACTATACGATTTAAATTATTCAAATTACATCTGCATTGTTGCCATTAACATATAAAAAAGAATAATGTTATTTGGCACCAACTATGCTTAGCACCAGTTTAGGTGGCATTTAGATGTCATTAAATGATAGATTTATTTAAATGTAAAGTCAAAACGTTCATTTAATTGCATCTATTGAGTGTGATCACTTAGGCAGGTGCTTTAGCACCATTGGTATTAGATAACATTATTCTATGAAAACTTATATTAAATGAGAGATAAAGAGAAATTAACAAATGATCATTGAAAAAATATAATAAAGAGTCGCAATAGAGAGCATTGTTGGAGTGCATAAAAAAATTTACTATTTAAATTTAAAAATGTTTTCTATTATGCATAAGATACTCTTTATAAATAGAGAGTCTCTTGGAGATAATCCTACAAACATATAATTCATGGGGGAGAGAGGGCGGGGGGGGGGGGGGGGGGGGAAGAAGATGCCCCGCCCCGAACCCGCCCCGTGCAAAAGAAAAAAATTAAAAAGTAAAAAATAATTACAAAAAATAATAAAAAATAATACAAAAAAAATAAAAAAAAATTAAATGGGGGGGGGGGGGGGGGGGGGGGGGGGGGGGGGGGGGGGGGATTCAGAAATTTAGCGAAATTCCCTTTCCCATTCTTTCCCTCGCCCTGCTACTATGAAAGATATTCACTTTTTGAAATATCCTATATACAAAGGCGGGAACGGGGGAAAGGGTTCCTCGTTGGAATAGAACCTTAATTTTATTACTTGTTATTAGTTAGCTATTAGACGAGATTCTAGGCAAGAAATTTTTTCTAGGAGATAACAAAAATTTGATGTTCTGTAGAAACTTCCAAAAGGAAAGTAGTAACCTATTTTTAGCAGCATGGAAATGATGGCCAACATTGAATTTTGAAAATAATATGTACTAATTACGGAAACAATTATGTTGATTTTTATTTGATTTTTCGAAACAATTTCAATATCCCTATTCTCTACTTCGGTGAATTAGTAGTGGATTCTAATTTGAATGAATTGAAATGAGGCAGGCCATTAAGTATTTCCTTGAATAATTATCGCTAGGCCAAATTTAACATTGATCGCTACATCCAAATACCTATGCTTTATTACCTTCCATAATTTTTGTGTACCAATGGAAAATAAAACTTTGTGCAATAAGAATTTTTTGGTTTAAGTTGATATACAGGGCTAGGTATTCTGCTCTAAGCTAGTTCAATAGGACAAATGCTGGGTTTTTGTGGAGGTGGTTTCTTTGTTTGTTTGTTACTTCACATGGTCTTTTTGGGAGGGTAAGAGAGCAAATCTTTCACTACGTCAAACTCACTCTAGTGTCTTCATCTTAATGAAATAGTGATGGGAAACCCTGATGGCATATGGATTCCTGCTGTATTTGTCTTGAATGAAGTGGGGGAGACCCTGAGGAAGCATGCTCAAGCAGAGGAAAGTGAATGTTGCATCATCTCATCTCTTGATGAAACTGCCTGGACCGTGCTGGTAATATCGTTTATCTCACTTCTTGTAGTTGTATCTCTCCTAGCCACAATCTTCTTCACTTATAACCACAGATGGAATCAGCAAGGAACTAGGCATGTTATTGGCAATAAGGTAGTGGATATTCTTCCCTGTATAACATTTGATGCTGCTAAACTGATTTGCAACACTGGGGAGACATGTGCAATATGTCTTGAGGATTACAAAGATGGGGAATGCCTCAAAATTCTTCCCTGCCAACATGGTAATATTTTTCTCCTTTGGTACAAATAGTAGGAATAATTTCTTGTTAAATATCTTTAGACTATGGTCCATTTTCGATTGCCAGTGACCATTTTCCACAATTTGGTATGTGGAGACACTAGAGCACTTCAGCACAAGTCCCCACCCTTAAGCGGAGAGGTGGGGAGGTCTCCACATAACAGAAAACCCATACTTGTTGCCAAATCCATATCGACAGCATTTGTTGGAAAAGGGAGTGTGGAGGGCTTGCCATGTGCAACTTCCTCTGCAGTCACACGTCACAAGAGGCAGTTTCCACCATCTTTAGCATCGCTACGAGTCAGTTCTTACTCTGCCACCAATTTGGTGCAGCACTGGAGTTCAGATGTTTAGAAAAACAAGAGAGTTAAAATTGATGATGAACTGAATTTGGAGTAGTTGAGGTGATGAATAAAATGAGTATATTCAACTTGCATTAACAATGTACAAGGCAAAATATATATACAGATTTAGGAGTGGGGAGCAAGCAAAATAGAATAACAAAACATGTAATACAACCGTAAGAATAAAATCAGTTACAACAGCTGAAAGTGGTCCCATAGGTGCACATTATCAGCTCTAGCCTTCAGTATGCTGATAGCCAATTCACGTGTTGCAATATATACATTTCAACATCCCCCTTCAAGTTGGAGTATATTCTTTTACTCCAAGCTCGTCTTTAAGAATTAAAAACCTGGTTTGAGCAAGTGATTTAGTTAACAGATCAGCTATTTGGTCTGATGAAGGAACATATTGTATACTCAACTTTCCTTCAAGAACCTTGTCTCGGACGAAGTGAATATCCAACTCAATATGTTTAGTTCGTGCACGATAGACAGGATTAGAAGCCAAGGCACCGGCACTAAGATTGTCACACCACAAAGTAGGAGGTGAAACAGGACGTAAACCAATTTCCTTGAGCAATAATTCAATCCAAGTTATCTGCAGCAGCTTGAGCTAAAGCTCTATACTCTGATTCAGTGCTTGATCTTGCCACAACTTGCTATTTCTTTGAGGACCAGGCAACCAAAGTATCTCCCAAATAGATGCAACATCCGGCTGTTGACCTCCTATCATCAGGACATGAGTCCCAATCTGTATCAGCAAAACCAGTGATGCTTATTCTGTCACTTCTTTGAATCCACAGACCTTGTTCAATTGTGCCTCTTAAATATCTGAAAATCATTTTTACTACTTTCCAACGTACGTCTGAAGGATTTTGTAAAAACTGACTGAGCTTGTTTATAGAAAATGATATATTAGGCTTTGTATGAGCCAAGTATTGCAATCCACCTATTGCACTTCTATATAAGGAAGGATCAACCATTTTTTGGCCTTCATCTTTGAAGATATACTTGCCAACAGACATAGGTGTTGCACAAGACTTAAGATGCTCAAAATTAAACCTTTTTAACAAGTCCTTTATATACTTAATTTGAGTAAGATGCATACCTGATTCATCCCTCCTTACTTCAACTCTTAGAAATTGATGTAGCTCACCCATATCCTTCGGTGCTAACTGCTTGTTCAGGTTGTCAATGAAGCTTTGCAACATTTTATGATCATTACCGGTTATCATTAGATCATCAACATATACTAGGGCAAAAATTACTTGTCTTTGATTCATGTAAAAGAACAAAGAGTTGTCTGCTTTTGACTGTGTAAACTTCCATTCTAGAAGTGTTATCTTTAGTTTTTTATACTACGCTCTAGGTGCTTGCTTGAGTCCATAAAGGGCCTTTTCAAGTTTTCACACAAAGGTAGGATTGGCTTTGTCAACAAAGCCTTCAGGTTGACTCATGTATACCTCTTCATTTAGCTTGCCATTAAAAAATGCATTATTGATTTCTACTTGCCTGAAACTCCAACCTCTTGAGACTGCAAGTGTAAGGATTATTCTCAGAGTGGAGGCTTTAATTACCAGGCTGAACGTTTCATGGTAATCAACACCTAAAGTTTGAAAGAACCCCTTTGCAACCAGTCTGGCTTTGTACTTTAACACCTTCCCTTCAATATCTCGTTTAACTCTAAATACCCACTTGTTTCCTATCACTTTCTGACTCATCAGTGGTGGTACAAGCTTCCAAGTTTTGTTATTCAGGTGAGCTCTGTATTCATCTTCCATTGCATTTCTCCGGTCCTCACTTGCCCATGCCTCAAGCATATCATTAGGTTCAAGTTTTCTGTGCTTCATTTTGTACTCCTTGCAGTGAACTGAGTATATTTTGGTTTGAAAATACCAGCTTTGCTTCAGGTAACTATAGGATGCTCAATGTTCTATCTACTCAGTTGTGCCACACTTTGATTTTGCTCATTATTCTCTTCACCCTGCTCCACTTTAGCACTTGCAATTCCTTCTTGTCTTTCCCTTTGAGCATGATCATCACTGATTTCTAAGTTTTCATCGTCATTTACCTCGGGTCTCATTTTCAGCCATTTCCAAATTATCAATTCTGCAAGGTGTGTCTGTTGGAGTTACATCAGAATGAACTATATCAGTTGAACAAGTTGAATCAAGGTTTAGGGAAGTATTGAAAGGTAGGTATTGAATGATGGTTTCTCTTGTTTGTGAGTTACTCCTCTTGTCAAGAAAACCAAATTGAAAGGGAAATTCATTTTCATTGAATACTACATGTCTGGAGATGTAAGTTCTACCAGTAGGACTAAGACATTTGTGGCCTTTATGTGAGTTACCGAAGCCAAGAAATACATATTTAATGGAATGAAAACTGAATTTATGCTCTTGATAAGGTCTAAGGTCTAAGACAGGGAAAGCAGGCACATCCAAAGGCTTTAAGAGACTTGTAGTTGACTTGCTGATGGTTTAGAGTTTCATATGGTGACCTCATCTTGAGAACAGATGTAGGTAATCTGTTAATAAGATATGTGGCTGTGCGAAAGGCTTCCCACCAGTAATGCAGGGGCATGCCAGCATGAGCAAGGAAGGTTAGTCCAGTTTCTGTGATATGCCTATGTTTCCTTTCTGCTCTACCATTTTAGGCTGAAATGTGAGGACAGGAAAGTCTCATGTCAATACCAAATTGTAGAGCTAAACTAGTGAAGGCTCTAAATTCACCTCCCCAATTTGACTGGAGTGCCTTTATTTTCTTGTTGAATTTGTTTTCAACTAGATTTTTAAACTGAGTAAACTGATTTAAGGCTTCTGATTTATTTTTCATAGGATAGATCTAGGTGTATCTACTGTGGTCATCTATGAATATGATGTAATATCTAAAACCTGAAATGGATTGTATAGGTGCACGACCCCAAACATCTGTGTGAATTAGATCAAGAGGAGCTGAGGCTTGTGAAGCAAAAGGTTTGAAGGGTAAGGAATGTGATTTACCAAGCTGACTGGCATCGCAGAAATGACTAATTTCATTAATATCAAAATTTTCATTACATGAATTGAGCACTTGTGACATCACAGGACCTGAAGGATGTCTAAGTCTCATATGCCATAGTTTTAATTTTGACTCACATTTTGTGGTATCCCTAGATACTTTAGACTTAACAGCAAGGGTAGAGGAGTTCAACGTATTTGAAGCAATTGACTCTTGACAGTAGGGCCTTTCAACTTGATCTGGGAGTTCAAACTGATATAGTCCATCCTTAAGTTTCCCTTCCAGCAACACCTTCTTCGTAGTTTGTCCTTAACAGTACAAAAATCAGAATGAGACTCCATAAATACACCATTATCAGCAGTTAAGTGTGAGACACTTGTCAAGTTTTTCTTGATTGATGGTACCAACAAAACACTGCTGAGAACTAATGATTTGTTGTTCAGTGTGCTTAGGTGATTTGTCCCAATGTGAGAAATATGAAGTTTATTTCCATTACCAACAGTGAGACCTTCCTTACCACCATACTCATGTGATTCAATCAGGTTGCCTTTCTCACCAGTTACATGATTGCTTGGTCTGCAATAGTGCTTGATGAGGCAACGAAAGCAGCTGGTCCTGATGAGTTTCCTTGATAGTGCAAGTCAGGTTTAGTACCCATTTACCTCTCATCACAGCGATTGAAGTAGTTATCAGCTGAGTGATTATTCATTCCACAGATTTGACAAGGCCCTTTGCTTCCAGTTTGCCTCGCTCCTCTACCTTTGTTTCTTCAACCTCTGTTGCTATAGCTTCTTCCACTATAATTAAACCTGCCTCCTCTATTTGTATTTGATCTGTGCACAAAGTCGGCTGAGGCTTGACTCAAGTTCAATGAGGCAAGATTGTTTTTCACAGCATTGAGGTGTTCAATCTTGCTTTCATAGGTCATAAGTACTGATTGTAGTTCATGCCAGGAGTTGGATTCTTTGCTGTTGATTTGAATTACAATAGGAGTGTACTTTCCATCCAAGCCGGCTAGCACTTGGGTAACAAGGTCACCATGAGGAATAGTTTTTCCAGCAATTTCCAGATTGTCTGCTAATTGCTTGATTGTGTTGAGATAATGATCAACAGTCATTGATCCTTTCCTTGTCCTTTGAAGTTCCCTAATAAGGAAAGTTATCCTTGATTTGTCCATAACTCCGAAACTTTCCTAGACTACTTTCCAGAGTTCAGAGGAGCTTGAAGACCCCATCACTCTCATAGCTATTTCAGGTTTCATTGAAGAATACAACTAGCCCATCAATAGCTGATGAGTAGACATCCACTTCATATATTTAGTGTTAGGAGTCATTTCCACAGTGGTACCAGCAGAGCCAGTGGTTTGGATTGCTAAAAACTCAGCTGGACAGGTTTTTGTCCCCGTAATAAAACCTTCAAGGTTGTGCCCTCTAATGATTGGCATGACCATGTTTTTCCAGAGTAAGAAATTGTCCTATCCCGTAAAGTTTTACTGGAGGAACTTGAGTAAGATTTATCCCAAGCGACAACAGCTGATTACCTCCGACCATTGAAGGCATCAGTGTGCTTGAAGTTGGTTGAGCTGATTGAGTGTTGTCATTGGATTCGGTGTTAGCCATTTCAGCTCTGATACCAAGTTATAATTGATGATGAACTGAATTTAGAGTAGTTGAGGTGATGAATAAAATGATTATATTCAACTTGCATTAACGATGTACAAGGCAGAATATATATACAGATTTAGGAGTGGGGAGCAAGCAAAATAGAATAACAAGACGTGATACAACCGTAAGAATAAAATCAGTTACAACAGCTCAAATTGGTCCCATAGGTGCACATTATCAGCTCTAGCCTTCAGTATGCTGATAGCCAATTTACGTGTTGCAATATATACATATCAACAAAGAGAGAGCTCAAAAGTCTTGTAATTTTATTAATTGAATGTGTAGAATTGAAGGACTACAAAACGTGCCCCTCCTCTTCTTACATAAGTATTGACTGTAGAGAAATCCTATGTGTATTAAAATCATTATGGCCATCAAAATAGAGAAAACTAATCATAAACTAGCAAATTTTGAAAAGTAAGTTGGAATAATATATTTCTAAATTTCTAACAAACTGGAAAAATAGGGAAACTAAGTTGTTTCTACACTGCTTGCATTGTCCTACTTTGGAAGAACACGTGGTTAAAAGCTCTTCAGCAAACACTAGTATTACAAAGCTGTCGGGGGTAAATTGCTAGTGTAGGTTTTTTGTTTTTTTTTTTTTTTTAGATCAGCATTGACTTTAGGCTCGACTCCTTATTGTTTTTGTCTCATTGTGGTGGATTTTTAATCTGATTTTTAGATTTCCATGCTGGATGTGTGAACTCATGGTTGACCAAATGGGCCACATCTTGCCCAGTTTGCAAGCACGATATCCGAGCTTAAATTGCTTCCCAAGTTGAGTGAGCAAAGGGCCTTATTGGTGATGAGGCGGCTGCCTGTTCAGTTTTCTCAGTTTGCATATTGGAGTAAAACGTGACATCATTGTGTGTGTTCATCATCTTCCGAGTTTGGATTATCGCCCGCCCAAATGCATCTACAAGTTCATTTACAAACAGAAAATTGTGCTTGCATGCACAAAGGGAGAGAGAACTGAACTGGGTAGTTTTCGGACCTTGTACCATAAACACTGAACAAAGTTCTCCTCCCGACAGCAAGAGTTCACGAATCTGAATTGACCCACAACAGGTGGGGAATGTTTTATAACAGTGTAATGGCTTTGGTGCTATGAGATTAGGCAACGCGTGGTTATAATATGAATTGATTTGTTTACGTCACTTGATTTAGCGTTGGAATATATGGGTCTGCTATATTGTGTTAAGCCCCCAAAGTACGATGGTTCATATTCATGATTTGCATTTCCGTTTTGCTTGTTCGTCTTGAAGGTTATTCGTCTTTGTAGTAAACTCTAGAGTACTGCAGTTTGATTTCCTATTGAATCAGACATCATACTCACTCTTTTGAGGGTTTCATGAGGGGAAGTGTTAATCAAAGGCAAACTATTTATAGGATGAATCCATAAAGCTTCTACCTATTAATTATAGAGCAATTCTACGTGTACAGAGAAAACGGGTTTACAGAATGCCATGTGGGAAAATTTCATTGGATTTTTGATATAAAGAAAACATAGTTAAAACAGAAAATCAGGGGTTAATTTCATTTTTGGTCACTGATCTTTTTGTGAAATTTCGTTTAGGTACCCAACTTTAGTTTGTTGTCAGATTAAGGTGCAATTTACTTTTAAATTTCAATTGCTGTCGCTTTGTTAGCTCCTCGATCAAATTTAGCTTCTGTTTGGAAGAAAATTTCATTGGATTTTTTATAATAAAAAAAGAAAACATAGTTAAAACAGAAAATCAGGGGTTAATTTCATTTTTGGTCACTGATCTTTTTGTGAAATTTCGTTTAGGTACCCAACTTTAGTTTGTTGTCAGATTACTAAGGTGCAATTTACTTTTAAATTTCAATTGCTGTCGCTTTGTTAGCTCCTCGATCAAATTTAGTTTCTGTTTGGAAGAAATTAAAATTTAGATTTTATTCTAAATCAAAATCAACAATTAATTTTAATCACATATTTTATAAGGTCTACAATTTTTCAATCATACATTTAATTAATTTTTATCAAAATCTAAAAAAAAAAAAATCTGATTTTAATCTCCACCAATTAGGGACTTAATAGCTCAATCTTCCGTTAGTTTAAAATTTTAGATAATCATACCTCACAATCATATCATTGTTGCAAAGGAAAATTCTATTTGTACCTAATTTTTTACCTAGCCGTCACTTGTCAATTCGGTAAAACATTATCGCAAAGGAAAATCTAGATATTGGGTATGAACATAGTTTTGAGTATGCTCATTCGAATGAATTATCATTTTTTTATAGACGCAATTTATTTTTAGTCACAAAGCGATTAGCATTGAAAGTAAATTAAGGTTTTTGATTGTGACAAATAAAAGCTGGATGACCGGGTGTCAACCAGCCAGTAAAAATATTCGAGCTTTTTTTTTTGTCCCGAGTTGAGCCTAGCCGAGAAAAAGTTTGGCTAAAAAATTTAAGCTCGACCGAGCTTTTCGGCTCGGGCCTTAGCGAGTTGAGCTAATTCGGGCCCGAGCCGGCTCAATTATTTATTTATTTATTTGTGACAAATCTAATTTTTTTTTTAAAGAATTTAAAATTTGTGTAATTTATACGTATTATAAATAATAACTAAATATTAACATATAAAAAAAGTTACAGCTAAAATTAAAAGAGAAAAAAAAGTGGCACGCAAAATTTTTTTTTTATTTGTTAGGCTCATGGGCCAAGTCGGGTAGGCTCAAGCGATGCTCCAAAATGGGGCTCGGTCCAAGCCATGACTCGCCCCCACCGAGCCACAAGCCGACGAGCCATTTTGCCATCCCTAGATGACCCGAGTGAAATTTTAGTGTTCGCAAATAAAATTAAGCCTTAGTATATAGCATTATTGACATAAGAGGCCTCAAAATATAGCTCTTATCGAGTTGAGATCCGATGTCCAAAATTGATCATCCAACAATGATTCATTAACACATCATTTTATACTTATTTTTAAGTACGAGTGGTAGTGAGATAAAAGTTGGACACGTTAATTTAAAGTGACGCGTCATTGAATCATTTGGTGGATGATAAGTGAGACAGTTAATTTTGGGCAACAGCTCTCAACTCGCTCCTATCACTAAAATATTATTAAAATAAAAAAATACTAACTATATTTTCATAAGAATAATGTTGGTGAAATTAGGATATTTATAAATAGGAGTTCTTAATCTTAACTTATTACAATTGAGTTGTTGTATATCTTTACAAGGAACAAGTAATATGTTTTCCGTTACATCCATCAAATCCTTGAAATATAAGACAATAGCAGCGAATTCGAATATATTTAAAGAGTGTGAAATACCCATTACTCAATTTAATTATTCGTGCATTTTCTTTTGAATATTATTGTATTCCATTGTTATCTACGTTCATTATATCTTTTCATAATATGACATGCTAACTAAATCAACCTTTAATGTTAAATTTTTACGTATATCTATCAATTAAATTCAGACTTTACAGTTTATGACTAAAGTGTTTCGGATTTATAAGCTATTTTATTTGCAATCCGTTTTACAAAATTGTAATAGTAATTTGTAGAATTGAAAGTGTTATGTTGACTCCGGCTAGGCGTCTTAAGTCGACTTCCAGAATTTGCTACATTGAAATAATGTACAAAATATCGCGTCAAAATTTTTCATCAAAGATCGAGTAGCATTAGTCGATTGCAGTTCAACAATCAAACTTTATGGTCAAGCTTGAAAGATGTGGAATGGACTTGGGTAATCTAGGATATCAATTAGTGGCTAGATCGAATCACGTTGAACGTTAAGTCGTAATAATTAATGAGTTACATAAAAGCGTAGCAATTTTTTTTTTCTTCAAAAAATGTATTTTGGAATAGTGATTTGAAGGATAATGTATGGTTAAAAATTAAATAAATTTTTTGCTTTTATGTGTAATATTATTTTAATGAATAATGTGTTATTGTAAATAAGAGAGATATAAATGTATTTTTGAAATAATGGATACCAAACAAGTGCTCAAGTTCTAGATCATTAGTAGATGGACATCGACTAGGAGTCAAGCTAGAGCTTGAGGTTACCTTGATGAAACACATTTTGGTGAACACAATTTGAAACTTTGATCGTTGCCTTGGTTTCCAATCCATAAGTCTATAGCCCTCTTGGAGTGGGTCAAGAGTCTCCGTGAGCATAGTCAAGATTGGCTCTTGAGCGATTCAACCTCCGTTTGGCTCCCATTATTCGTCATTTTAATTTTTGGCATAATATTATTTTGAAGAATGTGTGGTTAATAAAAAAGAAAAAGTTATATGTTTATATGTAATATAATTTTATTGAATAATGTGTGATTGATAAGAAGAGAAAAAAATAAATTATAATTTTAATGGGCATAGACTTAATGTTAATTAAAATCTGTAATGGTTTAAGTAGAGCATACGATTGTACTAAGCCTGTCTAATTGGTTTTTTATGAGCAAGTAGCATCTCTCGTCTTCTCTAATATGTCGGCACGTGAGATTAGTAAGAGCCTGTTTAACAATAATTTTGATAGAAAAAAGAGTTTTCAATAGTGATTTTTAAGAGAATGCGAGTTAAAAAGTAGAAAAAAAATTGGTATACATATAAAATATGGGAGGACTTTTTTAGCTTTTTTATTCACGCGACCCCGTATGGGTCCCACTCTCATATGAGTATATGTCATCAATGGTGTTAATTTTTTTTTGGCAAAGAAATTTAATTCTTTTGCTAAAGTGAAACTGTAGATGTGATCCTTGACCATTACCTCATTTTGTGATGACGTCCTCAACTTTTTATTTCTTTTATAATGTCGTCTCCAATTTTTTTAATTTTTAAGTGCTCTTTTTCCTTAATCATGTTTCTCGTCAAAAAAATTGTCAAATGATTATATGCGCCTCGCGTGTGTAAATAAGGGTAATCGTATTCAAACCTTCTTTAATGAAGCATTTGTTTGAAGCGGTAAACCAAGATTCTTAGTTTGAATAATTTTTTGCACTTATTTTGAGGTTCTTTTCCTTTTCATATACATTTTGATTTATTTAAAGTTTTAGAAGTGCTGAACGATTGAGGATTACCTTCTTATTTAGCCCCTGTTTGGCCTCCTTCATCTCTCTTTAATTTAATTTTTAACCAATTTTCAATTCAAGCTTTTTGACAATAGTAGGAACCACGTCTACACTATATCTAATCACTTGACAGTGGATATCAATATCCAAGGGACAGTTGGTCATTGTAAGGACATTACCACTCTCCATTTTCCCAACGAATTACAAAATTACCCCCAATGCATAGCCTCCGTTTTGGCACCTAATGTTTGTGGGGGTATTATGATCTTTTAGTCCTCTATTATAACAAATTTCATTGATTATTATTGACTATCAATTCCACACGTCACCTACAATGTTAGCTGGAATGGACACATGGGAGCTGTACGAGGTTGAAAAAATTGGCAAATAATAGATTTTAATGTGGGTCAAACGGGGTTTAGCCTCAGTTTAAATTATGAGACTAAAATTAATATTTAATTTTGAATGAATTCATAAATCAACTATAAATGTGTATTAAAATGAATGTTTGAAAGTTATTTTTGATAGAATCCGACCGCTAAAATATTGAAGAATGAAAATAGTATTTGTCATGAAATAAGCACGAGTGTAAGCCCCCTATTTGATATCAATTTAAATCTAGTTATTTTTTTATAGAACCCGATCGCAAAAAAATTGAAGATCGAAAATAATATTTGTCAATAAATAAGCACGACAAAGTAGTAAAAACATAGACACAATTTTCTCATTTATTAAAGAATAATGTTATCTCGTACCAGTGGTGCTGAATATCAGTTTATGTGACATTATATGACATGTTTGATTAAAAGTAAAATTACGTGATTCATTTAATTGTATATATAATTTAACTTGATTATGTTGTCACATGTGGTGGTGCTGAATACTGACTATGTGGCATTATATGATATGTTCTATTAAAATTAAAATGACGTGTGATTCATTTAATTGAAAATGTAATTTAACTCGATTAATGTTGTCACGTGTGGTGCTAGCTCCTTGATAAAATATAAAAAAAAAACTGAACGGACGAATCTTACGCACAATTTATTGTACTGTATGCATAGGACATTGTCCCGTGATTTGACCCAAACCAGATAATACACACGGACATCATAAATAATTTATTGTACCTCCGAGGACTCAGCTGTGACTTCAAATTCTCCTGCTAATATCTGTCGGTGGTAAACACACTCCTCTATTTCTACCATTTTGTTGTATTGACATATTACATTCTTTAGATTTATTATCGATGAGCTTTTGCTAATTTAGATTGAATTTAAGTGATTGAAATATTGAATTTGTGAGGAAAATGAATAAAGTAGTGATTAAACTGTTGATTTTATAGTGGTGGTAGGTGTAATTCAAGATCTGGAAACTGACTTGGAGTTATTTCAGTTTGAAATCTTAAATTTATGAAAGTTCATGGTCTGGTTATTTAATTTTAGACGTGACTTTCTTTTTGGGTCCATTAATTCATTTGTTTAATTCGATGGCTATGAGTGGAATTTGATTGTTAGGAGAAGAATATTTTAGTGTAGGATACTGTGTCTAGAAATGTTGTAATGCAAATTATTGCATGTTTGGCTAAGCTTAAAAGTTGCTGACAGTGAGATTTTATGTGTTATACACTTGAGTCTTTGTTAAGACGGGTGTTTTATTTCTCAAGAGACTATCTCTATATCCTAATCAAGGATGGATCTCATGATTCTGTCGTTTATGTATTGTTGCTTGGGTTGGAAGCCAGTTTTAGTGAATATAGTACAGCCCGCAAGCCCGGCCATTGTTTGTATGAAAAGGTTAAAAGTGATAATGCATCCAGGATTTTCTATAATACCTGGCTCCACATATTACTGCTGGGATATTGAAGGCATAAAAGCCAATAGCTTTTATACAGTAAATAAATAAACAAGTAAAATACGAAAAAGGGATGCTTGGTGTTTCAACTATTGGGGGTGTTGATGAGACAACATTCTATACTTATCTAACCATGTTGCAGATTTTTATCTAGTGGTATTAATATTTATTCAGATTGCCATGGTAACCCTGGTCAACACATTATAATTTTTCATGAATTAGAGTAGTGATTTCAGGACTGAATCATATTAAACCTGGTTTCGACAACTCTCAAATAGGGCCTTCGTGTTATCTGTTTCCCGAAATGTTTGATCTTCGCATTATCCACCAAAAATCTTTCTGGTTGCTAGATAAAAATTGGACATCCAGAGACCATGAGGCCTGCTGAGTATCACTAACTGAAATGTGAACTGGATATAATGCAATTGTAAAGCATTTGAGGGCTATCAAATCATTAGTGTTGATTTGAAGCTTGATTTATTATATTTTTCTTTCAATAATGTTTGGAGTACACAGCTCATCCTAGCTTCTTAGGTAAACGATTCACATTAAATGGCAGGCTATAGGAATCATGATGCGTACTTTTTTCCTTTTAAAATGGATCTCCCTTCTTGTGAGTAAATGGATTAAGCCTGACTTGAAAGAGAAAAGAGAAAAAAGAAAAAAGAGACCTAGAAGTTTCAGACTCTTCAAAGATTTTATCTTTTGACAATTCCTTTTATCCTGAACTCAAAGTCATCGGTGCCTTTTCCTTGTTCTGAAGCATGCTGGGGAAGTTAAGAGGAGGAAGTTTGTAATGGGCTTTGAGAGAAAACCTTTTCATACAGGGTTATAAAGTAATCTTTTTGTTGTGCATATCTCTTATTTTTCCGGAGACGTATTTTTGGAGCCAATTTATGTCATCTTGCAGTTTTACATCGGTTCTTGCTTTATGCTTTACTACTTTGCACACAACTATGCAACGTTTAATCTTTGGATCTTGAAAAAAATCAATCAAAATAATATGCATCATAATTCTTTTTATTGTTTTTATGAGCAGAATAGCTTAGATTTTTCCTTTTGTTGGTAGACTTCAACGAGCTGAAAGTTTTATATAAGAATCATACTTACTTAAATATTAATTTGGGCTTTTCTTGGGCTATATTCACAAGGTTCTTTTTAATGACTTTTATTAATTCATTACAGACTGTTGTTTGCGTGTGTTTGTTTTTATGACAATCAGTTAAGCCATACTTGAAGATATTCGAACACTAGAGCTGTTTAAGATGAGTAGGAATTTCTTTGATTTTTTCTGATGCTAAGGGTTCAGAAAGTCACTTGTTTGCTGGAAATTTGTGCAGCATGATTGACTTGTATTTATGAAATATTCTAAATTGTCGATTATGCTTCATGCATTTTGATAGCTGTCAATTGATGGAAATAGCGGGATACGTCTTTATGCAAAAATTGGTTTCCTTGTGAATTTTGATATTGTTAAGTTGGTAGTTTTAATGACTAAACGGTCAACAGTCTAAAGGCTCATCATGACTGATTAAAAAGAACAAGGGAAAGTAAACTGCAGAACTTCATTTTGACCTCGATAATCAAATTGAGCCAATTATTGTTCTTTTTATTTTCTGTAAGTCTCGTATTCATGTGGACTTTTGGGTTTGAGTAGGGTTGGAGGTGGACTGTTTACTGTTACTACAGAATTTTTATTTTATTGAAAAACATCATCTTGCTCCAGATTCTTCTAAGTTTAAAAAAAAGTTCCCTGGAAAAATTATTTGCAGCCATTTGTTGAAATGATCATTTTGGAGCTTAAGTGACACATTGTTGATTTTAATAGAAGAAACACTAGACTTGAGTTTTGAAGTCTTTGTCCATCTTTCAGGTCTGTGGTCTCTAGCTTTGAGGAGCGAAGAAAAAGAAGTTTACAAATTAATGCGATGGTGAAAAACTGTACAATTTATGAGCACTTTTATGGGGTGAGAACTGGGCATTAGATGGTATTGGATTCAAGCATTTATGGACATGGAGGACACACGAGATGAATCAAGGCCTTCTACTGCTACATGGCGGACTTCAGATTTTGTCGAAAAAATTGGATCTGCTTCCTTGGATTCTAAAGGAGTTATGAGGAATAGAGAAACTACTGATGACAATGAATACAGTACATGGTCATATCAAGCAGCATCTAGGATCCTCTGGGCAACCGGAATGCTTTCTGAACCAATCCCAAATGGTTTCTACTCTATTGTTCCTGTGAGCACTTAAATTGGTTGTGTTAAATTAACTAATATATTATTGCTATTGCTTAGGAATTTAAGCTTTCTAATTTTCTGAAAGCACGAACCATTTAATCTGGACATGTAGTTCATCGTTATTGAGTGTTACTGTGCATCTGTACCATTCCAGATTTTGCAGTTCTTGTCATCTATGAAGAAAGTAGAAATTATTGGAAGACTTTAATTTGCACTCTTATGCAAGTTTTTGTTATGATCAATAAAGAAAAATATTGACTAATAATCCAAGGTGGTAAAGTTCCATCTTTGTGTTGGCTAAAAGTGATAAATTTGCATTGAAACATCCAATATGTTCAAAGATCTTGAAATAAAATCTTTGAGCTCTTGAGAGAATTTGCACACACTGCCATCACCAGGAACTGAATGGCGTTTCTTCATTTCAACAACATAATCTGATTTTCCAATTTTTTCAAATCAAGATATATGTTTTCATCGGAGGAGAGTATTTTGAAAGCATGAAAATGATGTACTTCATGCTAGTGGATGAGACATGGGACCTATGGTTCCATATATTTTGCCTGATGTACCATAGGAAACGATGAATGGTACATGACTTGAGACATATGTTTGGGGTGGGAATTTGCTATTAAGATTACACAATTTTATCTGTGTATCCGTGGTTTTAAGGACTATCATGATTTGGTATGAGATTAAAAGAGTTTGTCTTTAAAATGAACCTGATTCGATCAAAATTTTCTGTAGGATCATTTTAGAGCACTGAAATTTATAAGAAAATTCTATGCTGAACAAATGTTTAGTTTGCATTGTTTCACTTTAGAACCTTTGTTTAGCAGTCATACAAGTGGTACAGTTGGAATTTATTTGACAAATTGAACGACCATCCATTTCTATTGATAATTAAAAGATCTATCAAATTGTAAGGGCTACAAGAGGTGATATCTTTCTGTGCAAGATTAAATGCAACATGGATTGCATTTTTCATACTTTAATGCAAGACTATTTATAATTTTCTATATTAACACGTCATTTACAGTAATTAAACAGAAAACGTCTGAATACTTCATATTTTAAAGCTGGAAATAGCCAGACCTCCCCAGGGTCATTAACAACTTTTTAGTTTAGGATTACCTTTCTACTGCATTCAATTATTTATTGAGCCCGGTGTAAATCCTGTCATAAATCTAGTTGCTTTAACTATAATGCATGCCAGAGGTTCTAATGCTTCGCTTGCCTACCACTTTTGGTTTATACCTGTGGTTTTTTTGTCGCTCATACGGATTCCATTAGCTTTAATTTGTTTTAACATTTAAGAGGCAGTTTCTTAGTGATGTCATTATCTTTAGGATAAAAAGCTCAAGGAACTTTTTGAAGATATACCTACTCTGGAGGAGCTTCGTGCTTTGGAGTTTAATGGTTTGAGAGCTGATGTAATTCTTGTAGATGCAGAGAAAGATAAGAAGCTGTCTATGTTAAAGCAGCTAATTGTAACTCTGGTAAAGGGTTTGAATTCAAATCCTGCAGCAGTGATAAAGAAGATTGCTGGATTGGTGAATATTTATTGGCTCTTCTATATTTTAGCTGTATATTTCATTTTTGGTTCCATCATAAAATTTACGACTATTTTCCCCTTCTATTGATGTCTTTAGTATGTTTGAATTAAGGTATCAACTCTACTATATTTGTGTTCTAGGGTTACTACCTAGCGAGTTCATCGCCCAGTTTGATGGGCAACTAAGTCCCATATCTCAGTCACGGTCGCCTATATTTCTTTCAGAAGCTTGGTAGAGAATATTTCGAGAGATTATTTAACCCTGTTGTTTGAAACATTTGAATTTACTTTTCATCTTTCTTATATATTTTTTGGTTCTTTCTTGTCCCTATGGAATCGCATTTAACACTAGGCAATTCTAAGATCATGCGATCACTTTTTCTCCGTATTTTGAGTGGAATACACTGGATATCTATTTTGGAAGCAACTTTCCTTGATTATGATAGTTCAAAGAGGTAAACTCATCTTTTATGGTCTGGTAATGGCATATGCATTATAGCTTATGTTTTAAAAATAAAAAATAAAAAATTGGATCTTGCTCTCTTGTTGCACACACACATTCTGCTCTCAGGTAGTATGGGCCTGAAAGGCCTTGATGGGGTTGACAGACAATGTTTGTGGGTGGTACTTTAATAGACTGTTCTTTATTATGTTAGTGTTCATTTGATATTCCAGTACTCTACATCGTGTTAGTCATTGCTTGATTTCTCTGTATTCCTTATAACCAATGTTGGTGTGGGAATCATTTCTGACTTCGACATACTGAATAGGTGTCGGAATTTTACAGAAGACCCAATTTGGAACTTAGTCCAAAGAAAGCTGCACTCAATGATCATGTATCTGGAAATCAAGGGATGCAGATGCTGGGGCAAATAAAGCACGGTTCTTGCAGACCTCGAGCAATATTATTTAAAGTCCTTGAAGACACTGTAGGTCTTGATTGTAGGCTGATGGTGGTAAGCTTTACTTTATCCATTCCAAGGCGTTACTTTCTATTTTTTCATTTTTGTATTCTTTCAAATAGATTTTCTTGCTTTAATTGTGGAGTAATATTATTTTTTTAAAGACATTCATTCTCTTTTGCTTTTCTTCTTTTATTTAATCTCATCTTCTATTGACTTGCGTGACTGCATCTTTCATTAGGGTTTTCCTTTGCCTACTGAAGGAGCTTCTGAATGTGATGACTCATTAAAGCATATGTCAGTTTTGGTCGTGTTGAATTCACTGGAACTTCTGGTCGATCTTATGCGGTTTCCTGGCCAGCTGATACCCCGATCGACCAAGGCTATCTTTATGACTCACATATCTGCTGCTGGGGAGAGTGATTCTGCAGAAAATGATTCTTGTGATTCCCCAATGGAGCCAAATAGTCCCCTTTATGGTGTTTCCGAGGGAGTTGATCCCGAGAGGTCAGCAGAAAATTCATTTTTTACTTGGAGATTCTGACAGCTGTCAGAGGTCTTTCTTTTAACATTAATCCTAGCATTGTAAATTTTGACGATTAATTTTCTGGAGTGATGAGAAATCTTGGAAGATGGAAGAATGATGCAGTTGGGTTGATGCTTCATGTTAATTTATGCAGCGCTGAGAAAGAAGATGGCCTTCAGTATCATCATAGACTAGAAGCATCTTCAAATGCAGCAGGGCCTTCTCTAAGGAATATGATGTTGTCAAATTCCGTTGACCGGAAATTGAGGTACTATTCATGCTCTTTCGGACAATTTTTTCTTTATTACACGGATATTTTTAATTTCCACTTACAACTTTTCTTCGAAGATTTAAGGGATGTGATTGGTTTGATTTGTTTATTGTATGTCATCATGTCAGCTTGTCACACAGTGAACCTAATATTGCGGCTGCATTTTGGCAAAGGAGCCAAAGAAAGGTTGTTGCTGAACAAAGGACTTCAAGTTCAAGGTTTTTCTTGATAACCAGGATTTCATTTTGTATAATAGAAGTTTATGTTAACTGCACCGATATTCAGTTTTGGAAACCTGCATGGTAAATCTTAGATATTTTATAATTTTAAATCATAAAAACCTCGCATAATTTGGTAGAACATTGTCATTGAAAGATCTTAGAAGTTTAGTTGATAATTATAAATCATGCAACCTTATATCGAAATGGGAAGTCAACAAAATTATTTTTATATCTAGTGTTGCATGCACAAATATATAAGAACAATGTAATTACTTTGTTAGAAACAGTTGAAAGGAAGCTTGAAAATTCAGCATTCTATAACTGAACACAAGGAAACATTGAAACATTTTAAGAATTTCAACCTGCCTCCAAATGTTGTGCTTTTCTATTTATGTCATGAAGATACTCAATGTCTAAAATATTAAGTTGAGACGTTGAGAAAGGTTTCTTTTTGCCGGAAATCATTGTTATGTTTTAAAATGTTTTGGGTTTTGCAGTCCTGAGCATCTGTCCTTTCGAGCACGTGGTCGATCTATGCTTAGTGGGGACAATAAATCTTTTAGAGATTATTCTGACGACATTACTACATCAAGGTGCCTACTTTTTTCCTTTTTCTTGCTTCAGTTTAATAAATCAAAATTGATATTTGACAAGTTCCTCTAGGTTGAGTTTGAAAATTGATTTCTATTTATTTTTCAGTCTACATTCAATGCATTGTAATCTGAAAGCAGTACTATGGTCAAATGTTGTTAAGTTGATGATGTAGGATAATCCTATTGTAAATAGGATAAAAGTTAAATGTTTATGATAAGATATTTAGTTGTAATAGATTTTATCTTTTTATTCTTATTTTAATCAGAATATGATTTATAGTTTCTTTATTGATTAGAATAAGATTTCTAATTTCTTTTAGATTATGATTTATTTTAGTTTCCTTATTTTAGTTTCCTAGTAGTAGTAGTAGAAGTAGAGAATAATTTTGTCAATAAATGTGAAGGCATTGAACATTGTACATTTTTTTTAACAACAATCAATTATTAATCAATATATATATATATATATAAGCAAAGTTTATTCCAATATCAATGTTAATTACTACATAATTATTATTTCAAGAATTTCACATACGATTCCGCACCAAATTGGTATCAGAGCAAGGAAATTACCTTAATCCAATGCCGGCGAAGGTCTTGGTGGCAGTCGAACTGTCGACGACGAATGAAGGCTCGACAAACTCAAACCACAAATTGATAGATTGATGAAACCCTTCACAACATTACGCATATGCTGACCGCGTTGAGTTTTGGAAGATATTGCGAGCCCATAGAGAAGCAAGCTGGCAAGAATTTGTAGACATTAATTGCTATGAATGTTGGTTGTTTCAACGAGCTTAAAACACAGCAATAGGTAGGTAGAGAATTTTCTCGAGTCCCAGTTAAATTTGAATACACGCAAGTTATCAAGGATTCATTTCTTCGACAAAACTCGAGGACGAGTTTTTTTCAGGTGGGAGATATTGATGTAAGACAATCTTATTGTAAATAGGATAAAAGTTAAATATTTATAATAAGATATCTAATTATAATAGATTTTATCTTTTTATTCTTATTTTAAAGAATATAATTTCGAGTTTCTTTATTGATTAGAATATGATTTCTAATTTCTTTTAAATTAGGATTTTATAGTTTCCTTATATTAGTTTCTTAGTAGTAGTAGAAGTATGGAATAATTTTGCCTATAATTATAGAGGCATTATACATTTTTCAACAACAATCAATTATTATTCAATATATACAAGAAAAGTTTATTCCAATATCGTACTTAATTGCTACATAATTTTTATTACAAAAATTCCACAAACGCTTCCGGACCATTTGATCTTTTGAAATTATATCGAATATATCATTCTATAGTGAATGTTCTTTGCCAATGGCATCCAGGATATTTTCTTATTTGCTACTTCAACATCATGTTTGAGGTTATGATCCTTTTTTTTCATTTTAATTCTATATGCGCATAGCATTATTAAGGTAGTTCGACCAAATAGATTATGCCTCATGAGACTGGGAAATTGGATTGCATGCTCTTAATTTTTGGGATCCATTTCCTTGTTTTCTTTGGGGGAGATGAATAATCTGTAGGAAACTTGAGCACATTTCAAGCTCCGTCTTTAACTTGACTTGAATGACAAGATGTAATTGAGTCCTAATATTGATCGAATATATTCTACATCATACCTGCATGAAATTTCAGAAATTCCTTTCCTCTTGTTAATTAATCTTTCTTTTTATGAAAATGAACTCTCTTATCTCCACATTTATCCCTTAATATGTGTTTTAGAGCTGCTTTGTCCCTTTTTTTTTTTTTTTAAAAGTTTTGCTATGGATATTGTTACAGGTCAGAAGGTGCATCAACTTCTGAAACTCCTAGAATAAGAAGAAGAAGCATAAGCATAACTCCAGAGATTAGTGATGACATCGTAAGGTTGAAATTTATTTATTACCATTTAACTAACAACTACTATTGATGTTATTGTTGTTCATAGCCATTCACTAGAGTTCTTTCCGTTTAAAGAAAAACGTAGTAGAGCGAGATTCACATTCAGTTTTCCTGTAAAAAGGAAGAAGGTTAGCAAGAATTTTGTCCTCATTATGATATAGGCATCATTTTTCGTTTGGCCAGTATTCTAAATGCTGGTTTAGATTTCACGGAGAACACAAGACTAAACATTCATATTTAGGTCTCTGTGTTTTTCCTTCAAACATTGGTTAAGAGCTTCTCTCTTTAAATTGCTCCTGCTTCACTCTTGAAATGCTTTATATAGAATTATGGCGAAATATACTTCATCTTCTCCCCCTTCCATTCAAGATTTATTAACGTGGGGGTAACACTTTAGAAAAATATTATTGTGAGTTTGAGGGCAATTGCTTTTTACAAGGCTGAAGTAAAAAATAGCAAGTGAAGTCCATAGAATTTTTTTCCATATTACAAACTACAAAATTCCTTTTGAGCATGCTATCCTCACAAAATTACTAGACTTTTGTCGTTAACTAGTCAAAGTTGAGTGTGCATTGCACGTTAATCTGAAATACTTTATAAGTGCTGTAAAAGTAATATTTGATACCAATTTGTTGGGAGGATCTGATAAGTGTCAAACAAATAAAATAAAATAAAATTTAGAATAGAAATTTAAGAGAAGAAAATTGTACTCTCAAAATTCATCTTTTATTATTCAAATGTTTTGTGATGATAAAATACTACAAATGAAAAACATTTTTATACTATATTTTGTACATAAAAATTATTTGCTAATACATGAATTTAATCATTCATTAAAATTCCTAAATACATGAATATAAATAAATTCATCTATAATAACTCTAGATTCATGTAGATCATGATTCATTGAATCTAGATTAATGTGAATGTTAATTAATTGAGAATTAATAATACGAAATTCATACATTTTGTAGTATTTATTAAATATTGAAAAACGAAAAGTAAGATATTGAAATAATTGAATTTTAGTAGGTTTAAAATTGTCCAAAAAATGATTCTCAATTGATGTGATATTTAATATATTATAGATAAGCCCTACTGCATTTCCTTCTTTGCCGACACTGATTTCTGCAATTCATGAACACAACACATGACCAATACTTTCGGTAGAAGTTCTTGTTCTTAGTAGTTGATTGGATGAGGATGTCAAGTAGTGCATACATGTAATCCCCTGATGCTTCAATTTGCTTCTGGTTAAATTTTGTTCCCTGAAATTGTCTAGCATTTTTAACTGATATTCGTTGTTGGCGCATGAAGATAATATAGTTTTGGCTCCCTTTTGGTATCTCTTCGATGCAGGTATTGATTATTAACATAAGATTATTGTCTGAACTATATGTACCAACGCAAATACATGTCAATGTCATTGCAGGACAGATTGTTTCTGAATTAATTCTATGTTTAACAGTAGAAAATTTATCACTTACTGTTTTTTAGCCATATTCTTTAGCAACACTTGAGATACGGTTTCTAAGTTTAATCTGTTAAAAAATTATCATGGATCCAAAAACTTACACCTAGACAAATTTGTGCAGGATGAAGCTATGATAGAATTTGTCTCACATAATGAAGATGTATAATTCTGTTAATATTTTTTGTAAATCATGTAATGGAGAAACATGAGAAGCCTGCCTTGTCTACAATGAGAAGTAATTGGAAGTTGAAGATTGAAACCGACTTAAAATAAAGAACTTCCTCTTTTTCACATGTTTGTTTTGTACTCATGTCAATTGAGGTTGTTTCTTTGTCTAACAGATTTTTTCCACATCTGAGATCATTTAGGAATTGGTTAGTTGTTATGTTGGCTCCACCCCACCTTCCCAACCACGAAAGAGCTTTTGCTTTTCTTATCATGATAAAGCCCAATTTTTGGATAAAATGTGATTAGCCATTTGACATGCCATTAATTTTCTGTTCAGCAGCTATTTGTTTCTAGAGTTGTTTAATGACTCGAGCTGCTTTAGCTTAGCTTCAGATAAAGTGAACCAAGCTCCAGCTCATTTCTAAGCTCGTAAAAAGCATGAGGATGGTTTGATCTTGGCTACTAGATAAACAAATTGGCTTTATAAACAATTGAACGTTTTGAGAAGCTTGGCTCATTATACCCCTATTTATTTATAGATTTCACGAAGTTTAAGCCCGTCCATGTACAACTCTGCAGCTTGTTGTTTTCTCCCTATCGATTCTTAAGATTATTGTGAACTACATTAGGGCTGTTCGGGCAATGAATGAAACATTGAAGCAAAATCGCCTTGTAAGAGAACAAGGGGACACTAGTTTGTATTGCTTCAGTTCAAATGACCAACAAAGTGCAGATCCTCATGAATTTAGGAGTCAGGTTCCAGAAAGAAGTAGTACCAGGGTAAATGAAGAAGTGGTCTCAACATGGAACAGAATTCTGGAACTACCTATGTTCCAGAACAGGCCTCTGCTACCTTTTGAGGAATGGAATATTACTTTCTCGGAATTGACGGTGGGCACTCGTGTTGGGATTGGTAGGAATTTTTTCCCTATATGATATCTGCAGAGACTTTCCTTTGAAATCTGTTTGCTTGATTGCTATCATGGCTCGCTGAAGCTTCGATATTTGAAGCATATATTAAGATGCAGTCAGCGTTCGTAACCTCCCATTTCCAATAGAATCAGTATATAAATGCTAGAACTTACAAATAACTATTTATTGAAGACATTTTTATTGAGCAAAGTGTAATTTTCTTCCTGCCCAAAAAAGGGAAAATGGAGAGGTACAAGGAAAGAAAAAAAAAGGCGTTAATCTGCTGGTTGAAAAATGTATTTGTGGAAGCTAATGTATTACTGCACTTTTATGTTTTTCCGATGTTTGATGATTTCTCCACTTGAAGAGTGAAGACTAAGTTTTCCTTAGAGTCGATGATATTAATCTCAGGAATAAGTAACGGGTTGCAGAGTCAGCCCTGAATTTATGAATCTTATACTTCTCATATACTTAATGTACTGATAAAAAATGTGGCTCATTGATGTTTAGTTGTCTGTAGACTGACAGTTGCTTTTTACCCATTTTCATCTTTTGCTGTCTACTCTATGGAGTGATATCTCCAGGGTTCTTCGGTGAAGTTTTTCGTGGAGTCTGGAACGGAACAGAAGTTGCTATTAAAGTTTTCTTGGAGCAAGATCTCACTGCTGAAAACATGGAGGATTTTTGCAATGAAATATCCATCCTCAGGTATCATCCTTTTTGGTACATGACGTTTTCTATTTATTTTTGGTATTCCACTCTAACTTTCTAATTTTTGTGATTCAACTTTTCCTCCAGTCGCCTTCGGCACCCAAATGGTACGACCTTTCTCATGCTTTTATTCAAGTTGTTCTTTCTTTATCCGTAACTAGATTTTATGTGCATTTGTGACTAGAAATGAACTCAAAAGTATCATTAGACAAAAACTCAAATGATACATGAAAATATAAAATATCCAAAGACTATAATCTTGACATTCATTTACATTTGTAATACGTTTAAAACAAATAGTAGTGAGATATATTTTTCAATTTAGGATCAACACAATACTTGAATCATGATTAAGGAAACTTTTTATCATGGATGAACTCTATAGGACTAAAGCCTTGGATCCTTTTAAATTCATGAAATGCATAACCACATACAAAATACACATGGTGAAATTTTGATTCATTTAAGTAGTGTCAAACTTGGTTTACTATTATAGTAAATGAAATTTAAGAAAAGAAACACTCAGAAACAATACGACTTTCTGGTCACAAGTTTTAATTGAACTAGCTGGAATCAATATTATAAATTTTTTAAACCCCAATTATTTGAGGGGTTAGATGTTTTACTTGTAAATTCAATAGTGGTGCACACTATTTTGATATCAACACATTTGGAGAGAAAACTGGAAAATATATTAATTGCAGCTCTTAAGTACTGGCGTAAAATCAATACTTGTGAAATGGTTCAAAAGAAATGTCCTTAATTCTCCCTTTCCTTTTCATGTTGCGTGATGTGTAGAAAGGATTCCCAAAGTATGAATCAATTATCTTACATTGTGATATGTGGCATGTGGGAGTGCTTTGGTGTAGACTCCAGATGAAGGTGATTCAATTGGGTATTCCCTAGCATGTGTAATGGGTTCTTGATTGAATATATGATATAGCTTTGATAAAGGCAAAAAGGGTGTGGTCATGTGGAAATTGATAGTTTCAACTACTTTTTTTGGGTGTTGACGATCAATTGGATATTTGAAGTAAAAGAGAGAGAACCTTGTGAGTTATGGGACAAATATAAGTTTTTAACATCCTTACTGATTTCTATGGATAAGGATTTCAATGGTGTTCCTTTCTCTTTAATTATCCTTAGTCAAAAAGTTTATTTCATTCTTGACTTGACTTAATTAATTTTGAGAATTTGATGAATTTTTATCATCTTAACAATTGTAGCTATGTTTCTATAATTAATAAAAGGGATAATTGCAGCAAAGGTCCCAAACCTTTCAGATTTTTTCTCACTTTACCCTAATTTTTAATTTGTGCCAACGGAGGCCCCAAACCTTTCAAAAATATGCGCCGGAGGTCCAAACTGGTCCCAAACCTTTCAAATTTTTGTTCACTTTACCCTAACCCTTGATTTGTGCCAACGGAGGTCTCAAACCTTTAATAAATATGCGGGGGAGGTTCATCTGGGCGGATTCCATCCAAATCGTCGTTAGTCAACCTGAAAAATAAAAAAAGGAGATATTTTGACCATTTTAATGAAGGACATTTTTGTCCATTTAGTAAAATCCCTCAAATACTATTCAACTTACTGTACATTTTCCTCCATTTCATACTACATTATTCTCTCTCTCCAGCAACTGCTAGTAACTTTTCAGAGAGGAGATGGAGATGACCGTCTGTAGATGTGGGTTCCCCGTGGAGATGAAGACTTCATGGACGAACCTGAACCCAGGAAGAAGGTTTATCAGCTGTCCACGGCGTCAGGATGTGGGTGGATGTAATTTCTTCAACTGGTGTGACCCGCCATTTGTGCAGGATCCAAACAGCTGATCCCTGGATTTCTACGGGTTAGGAGGGAGATGGAAGTTGAAATAAACACCATCCGTTCTAAAAGACATAGTGCGTGGAAGACTTGGCTGATTGGATTTGTATGTGAATTTTTCGTGAAATGGGTCTGGACCTATATCTGAGCTAGGTTTCAGCTAGGATGTTAGGTTTATGTGTTGTTAACGTGGGTCTGTGTGTTACGAATCGTGTAGTCTCGTCCCCCAACTTATTATGTGGTAATGGAAAAAATATGTTAATATGCAGCAGTTGTTCGATATTTCTTTCTTCCCATTTTTTTCCTTTTTTTTGGCTGCGAATGATTGACTCAGAATGAAAGGAAAACTTTGTTTCCAAAACGTTTCCGAGATGGTGCAGCCATGGTCCCAAACCTTATTTGTAAATATTAGATACAATCCCAAACATTTCCACTCGTTGCACTGAAAGTCCTAAACCTTGTCAACTAGTTGCGGCATAAGTCCCATACATATGAATGAGTTGCAGTTTAGGTCCTTAACATTTTCAGAACGTTGTGCACAAAGATATGACCTTATATAGGTCAACTCGACAAAACAAAACAGTACATGGAAAGTATAACAGTGAATTAAATGACTAAAATGCTGAACATTCATTTTCACCATCAAAAGTCCCATACAAAAGAATATGGACATTACAAAATGGGTCTTAACATGTCAACAAATCACAATCAAAAGTTCCATGCAAAAGATCTTGGACAGTACAAAACCAATCTAATCTATCAACAGACATCAGTGAAATTAGGTTCTTTTTTCCTTTCCCTTCTTCTTTGCCCGCGTCTCTGCTTGGCTGGATGTACATGTTTTTCTCTTACCTTGTGATTTCGTAGGTTGTGATTGCGAACCAGCATCTACTATTGAACCGACTGGGAGCTGGCATTTGCAGGCTGGACAGTTGTGCATGTTCTCTTGTTATGGTATGTTCTCCCACATCTCCTACATGTCATTTTCATACCCGTTTTTGCAATTTTAGTTCCCGCTAGTGGCTCAACCTGGGACAGTTTCCTCATCTTCTTTGGTCTGCCTGCTTGTTTGCTTTTTTTTGGTGGATCAAGAGGATGTCTATCAAGCTCTGACCATAAATCAGGACTTGACATTGGTTGGATGACTGGGTTGTAGGTTCTGAGATAGTTGCCATTCCATCTCTGTTGCTAACCTCACACTTCTGCATACCAGCATAATCTGCCTTCAAATATCTTGCATCTGCCTTGTATTTCTCAATTATGTTCATAATTCTTGGACCAAATGCATGATCCCATCTTTGTGCTGCTTCCCTTTTTGTTGTCATCCTCATCATGAGCTGATCTTTTCCAACAACGAGATAATAGGCTTTTCTCTTGCAACAAGTATGGAAGAGTTGAAGGCCTCACACAAGTTATTAAGCAAGATATCACACCTTGAATGCTCTTGAAAATGTGATCTGGTCCATTGCGAGGCAATTTTATCATTGAACCGGCATCTTCTTTCAAATACTTCATCTCATTCATCGCAGTTCTCCACTCTGGCACAGTAGTTGCCCTAGCTGCAGCCCAGAACAGAGTCTTCAGAG
>CAIGRN010164421.1:0-13075 GCA_903798345.1 Fraxinus anomala | reverse complement strand
GTGATGTTATTACGTAGAAGTACAGAGATCGAGTGCCTACAAATTATACCTCGAAACTCGAATAAGTAGCAACTGCAAACAAAGTCGCATTACTGTCTTTCAGATGTCACGAAAAACTTCTACTTCTTAACTCAATGTTCAAGTATGACATCCTCCAGCACCTCATAGGTTGTGCCCGAGAAACCCTTCGACGAAGATATGAGGTCGCAATAAACCTTCCCAATGAATTCATCCTGAACTTCCCGAAATCTTGAAATGGTGTAAACTTGTTGAAATTGTTTCTCCAACTCATACTTTGTTGCAGACGGTACCATTTGTGAGAATGATTTAAAATCGGCTTGAAACTCCTTCTTTACCTTATTCCTCAATGCTCTCTCGTATTGTTCCACAAATTGTTTCAGCAACGTTTTCGAGTGCACATAACCATCGAAGAATGCATGCATACTCTCACTACGCTGAGTTATTGACATTCCCGCCCAGAAGCTGCTTTTTTAAAAAACATGGTACCCACTGGCCTCTGTTCGCATACATTCCCGACAACCACTCATTATCATGCAAGGAATACTTGTCCACCATCGCTTTCCAACCTTCTTCAAATGCATCAACAGTTTGAGAATCATATACCAGTACGTGTATAGCAGAAAAGATCTCACCCTTTTCGACGTGGTATCCAAATTTCTCTGGCAACTTTTTCATTATGTACCATAAAAACCATCCGTGTTTCGTGTTTGGGAACACGATCTGAATTTCATTCTGCATGGCCCTGTCTTGATTGGTAATAATCCCAATAGGAGCTTGCTCATCCATACACTCAAGCCATGTCTTGAAAAGCCAGACAAATGTTTCTGTATTTTCGTTTGACACCAACCCACAACCAAAAAGTATTGATTGTCCATGATGATTAACTCCAACAAAAGAAGCAAACGGCATGTCGTACTTATTAGTTATGTACGTTGTATCAGTGCTAACATCACAGAACTCCTTATACGCTTGCCTATTCCTATTATCTGCCCAGAAAATATTCTTTAGCCTCAACTCTTCATCTAAATCCGTACTGAAGTAAAAACCTGAGCACCTTGCTTGTATGTTCGAAAAATATGCTTGTATTGCAGCGGCATCTCCTTCTCCGAATCTTAACCGCCTCACGTGTTCAACATAGTTTCGACAATCTTTTTCCACGCAAGTCATATTCTCATACCCCCTGCTTCTACAACTACGGAGTTGTAACTTTTGTGCAACGGAATCCCTGCCATATCGTTCACTTCAAGCCGTCGTTTAACATGGGCACTCAATTCTCGGTTGCAACGATACATCCTAGACTTTGAAAGACTTGTTTTATGATTGTGAATGAGATTGACTGTATTTATTCTCCATATTCCACATGCATCTGTAGATCCAGTTATCCTGACTTTGCAATCTGTTTGAATGGTAGCTTGCGGCTTCAAAGAACCGTTCGAAGTACTACTTCTTCGGCCTTCACGGCTACATGTCAACACTACATATCTCACAACTCCGACATCATCCTTTTGCGAATTTCTTTTCCTAACTGGAAATCCTACATCATACGCATATCTCTTGTAAAAATTAAATATTTCTTTTTCATCATTGAACTTCATACCCACCTCGAGCACAATGACATTGTCTACTCCTACAATTTCATCATCGACGAAGTTTGCACTGTCGAAAATGTTGTCATTTTCGTCTTCTAATAGAACGACGTCGTCTACCTCTTCCAAAAAAATTTTGCCTGAAGTAAAAACAACAAAAATGTTACAAGTCATTCACGGAACAAATATTGAATTGAAATCATCATTCTTCTCGACTTTGTAATTTCATATGCATCTAGGTTTCACAAATTGCAGATAAGGCAACTTAGATAAATCAATTATTCCCAAAAAATGAGATTAATAACTCAGGTTCCTGTAATTAGTAAAATAAATAACACATTACAATAATGAAACTCAAATGAATAGAAAACGAGTTGCAACTCAGTAGCTCTTGCTTTCCATCAATACAAAAGGAAACCTTAATTAATTCTCATCAATACAAATTTTGTTATAGCAGTCAGCTATTGCCATGGTATTCCAATAATGGGGCTATTTTCCATGACGTAGATAAGCAACAACATTAACATAGAAAAATCAGTGCTCAATGATGAATATTTAAGTAGAAATTAACCTAAATCACATTAGAAAACGTTTACAAAATAAACCTACCTTTGTCTGTCATCTATTTGAATAGATGAAGTCGNGGCTATTTTCCATGACGTAGATAAGCAACAACATTAACATAGAAAAATCAGTGCTCAATGATGAATATTTAAGTAGAAATTAACCTAAATCACATTAGAAAACGTTTACAAAATAAACCTACCTTTGTCTGTCATCTATTTGAATAGATGAAGTCGACGGTTGCTTCAAAATGAACTCTTTGTTGCGTCAACGATGGGTTATTCGACGGGCTACCATGTTTCAATTTTTTGGGGACAGAGAAATAGCGGGCAATATTCTGACATTTTTTGAATAACCCGGCACTCCTTCATCTTTCTGATTAGCGGGTATTTATTGAATCGGCCCAAGTGTAAAACCCGGCCCAAACATGCTGCCATTTTTTGGTTGGAAAAAAAAACAAATGGACATTTACACGTCACAGTGTAAACCAACAGGTAGAGGCGCAAGTACGAATAGCTTTTTCCTTCTTAATTAACATTTTCAAATTGTGGATGAAAATCACGTGTGTCAAATGACAATCCTACGTGGCATGCTAACGGGGTTAAATGTGTCCATGTCACCAAAAGTGCTCCCACCAAACACGGTTCTCTTCCTCAAATCAAAACCCAAAATTAGAATCCCAATTGGCAGCCCTAATTTCAAACCCGATCTCTCTGCCTCCACCCTCCACCTTCTCTCTATTGCCCCCTCCACCAAGCCCCATAATTCGGCCGCCGGCTCCACCGCCTCATCTATTAATTGTAGCGGCGTCCTTGTATCACTCTTCTCCCGCTCTTGGACTATTCTCTCACTCCTCACTGTCAACCCCTTCTCCAAGCTCGTCGCTGATGAGTTATCCTTTATCAATTGCCGCTAGCTCTCGTTGGGTTGATATCACGTTGGACCTATTCAAGTTTTGTGCTGATCGATCGGTGGGAATTATATAGGCGCCCTTCTCTCAGACAGACCTTGCTTCATAATGCCCAGTGTGCAACTATAGTTATTTTATTTTTTCCAATGTCCAGTTGGCCCTCTTATGTGCTCTTGGTGTCAGTTATGGAGTCTTGATTTTACATGCCTCAAAGAAATCGAAGGATCGACCAGAGATGAAGATCGTGCATTTTTAGTCGGAATCCGAAATTCTTTGCTATGTGCTGCTGAGGTGAACCACCATCACTACATCCTATCTTGTTGCCAGCCTTTCTAGCGATTGGTTATCAGATTGTTGTCTTACAAAAGCAAGAATATGCTGCAAAATGGTCTCAATATTGGTGGATGGGACAAATATGAAGGTGGTAAAATACATGGAATGCCTCTGGGATGGACTATCTTGGAGCAAATTTTTGCTATTGGAGTATAGTAGCTTGGTTGTTGTAATATCTGGCTGTAATAGTTGTTACTTGGCTTTATGTACTTTGTATTATTGAATGAATGAATCATCTTCTTAATTTTGATAGTTGGGCAGTATTATGTGTGAATTAGAAGTTACTTTGTGCATCAATCTGATGCACAATCTTGTTCATCAGCAGATTGAGGTGCATGACTTATCTGGAATTCTTGTACAATCTTGTTTATTCAGCTGATGCACCAAAATTCAGGTGCATCAGCCACAAACATTATACACCAAACTAACTAAACTAGCAACTAACTACATGGCAGCTACATGACAGTTGGAAGCATGTGCTGGTGCTGAGCTGCTGGTTCTTCATTCCTTCTGTTGATCTGTGTGCTGGTTTCTTTTGTATCTTAAGACCAGCTGAAGCTTGCATATTCTAACAGAAACATTTTCTGACCATTGTAATGCATAAACTACAGCAAAAAACATTCAAAAAATAGTTGATATGCATCAGAACTGATAAAAAACATATTCAGAACCACAGCCACTCAGAACATAGGTTGCCAAAAAACATCTTCACCAGCCGTTTGAAAGTTAAGGTCTGCATTCAGACCAACCACAACTCTTTCCGGTGCATTTCTCTGATAACGAAAACCACCGTCGTCCACATCATCCTCCGAGTCATTTAACTGACACTCAAGTGGCACCAAATCTTCACCCTCATTGTTCGTCACTGGAATGCAAAAAACTAGGGTTAATGAAAATTGAAATACAATGGATACATCGTAAAAATCAAGTCTTCTCTACTCTTTCAACAAAAAATAATAATTATAAAACTGAAGATTCCATAGCTCCACTTGTGAGATTTATTTCACTAGTACAATTTAATTCCCAAATACCCTAATCATCCAATAAACCTCAGTTGATCAAATTAGGAGTAAATACCATGTCTGTTTGCATTTCTCGAGTCTGCAACTAAAAGAATCTACGAGGGTTTCGGTGAATTCGATTAAAATATCAAATTTTTTTAATTTTTTTTTTCTTTTTACTTCATGCCCATAAAGAAACAAAGCATATTCCAAGAAAATAATGTAAAAATTACCTTCTTGTGGTATTTCTTGCTCATCTTCCAACAATACATCTTCCATACATTTGCTGTTCATATAAGGGCTTTGTGGGTCACCTATGCCCTCCATTATCTAGACAAAAGAAGAATTTTCAAGCATATTACGTTGATTTCAGTGAGAATTTTGAAGAAATTGAAAGGATTTTTCTTAATTTTGGAGAAGACGTGAATATAGGTAGAAGATGTGATTTTGGAGAGATGAAATGTGCTGGGTTAATTGCAGGTTGTCAAGTTTAACGAGAAAATTTGCCACATGTAAATTTCCGTTAGCCACATGTAATTGTCGGCTTCAAATTTAATTATGGAATCGTTCGAGTTCGGTTCGATTCAATTCTATTCGGTTCTTAAGTTTCGTACAATAATTTTTTTTTTATATTGCAACAATGCTACATTAATTCAACTATGACATGTGCAATCTTAACTTTTACAAAATAACGTAATTTAATCTCGTGATTTTGCACATCACTTTGTTGAGTTCTCCATAAATTTGACTGTTAAAATCACAAGAAAAGGAAGACGGGGAGTTTACAATAATAGAAACGACACTACAATAGAATAAGAGATTTGGGTAAAATTTAGCTCAATTTGATTAAGTTGTGCAAGCTTAAAATTAGAAATAGTAAAATCATATTTTAAGTTTAGACTAAATTAATTAGTTGACAAATTTATTTTTAAAAAATAAAATAATTTAACGTATTTAAAATAAAAAATTATGAAGACTAGATTCTTATTCGGTTCTTCTGTTATAGGTCTAAAATCAAGAATCGAACCGAACCCGTCGGTTCTCAATTTAGATATTCGTTCGGGTATTTAATTTAAAAAGAAACCGCTTGATTCGATTCGGTTCAATTCAGGTTCTATTCGATTCAGTTCGAGAGTTCTGCCCAACCCTACTTTTAGTAAGCCCTAGAATTCAGCATGATCTTGTAAGTAGGCTCAACTTAGAGCAACCGCAATTGAATTTAAAAAATAAAATAAAATATATATTTATCATTTTTCACGTACTAAATCAGGTGTTATAAAACAGTTAACACAACAAAAAGATTTTACATAGTATAAATAAAAACAAGATTAAGAAAATAATTATATAATTGTTTTGTATAAATCTTTAATTATTGCCAACAGTAAAGTAAGTAACAAACTAATATTTTCAATTTTTTTTTTTTTTATTTGTGCTCGAAAGCTTTTGACCAAACTTGATTAAATGTTAGTAACTTTTACTCTCACATTCTCAATTGAGGAGTTGATGATGTTCACTTTTAAGTGGTGATAGATATGTCCATACGACTTCCAAGAAAAGCCCATTACTCGAGTGAATTTATAAAACCAACATTATCACACGTACATGAAAATTAACCTTGTGTATAAAATGGAAGTCACGAGCTCCAGAATTTAAGGAAGTCGAACCATTCAAACATTAGATTTCATAAAATTCTAAGGAATACACCAAAAACAACATTTTTCCTCAATTAAAGAAACACTCTTCGCCGTGCTTATAGCACTAACTTGATTATCGAGAACTCCATTAGGATCACTCTTACCACTTGTTGCAGCTTTAGCAATGAAACCCAACCATTCATCGGGAGAAATCAATCAAGTTGTTCCAACTCGTGTTTCTTTGTTATAACTTCATTTCATACTGAAATCAAGGAAGATAACATTGCTCATACGACACCAAGCAATGGCCGGATTGAGAATGAAGGTGAAGATACCATGGATTACCCATGCATCACCAAGTGCACAATGCAAATGTGCTGACCAAAGAAACTTCGAAGCTTGCTACTAGCAGGTAATTCAGAACCAATAGCGAGCCCAGCAAGTCAGCTCAAGTCAGAAAACAATGATATCCTAAGCATTAACCACAAAAATAATATGAAAAAACCCTCAAGGAACTAAGAAATCTTATGTCGAGAACAACTTAACCAAAGAACACAATAAGGAAAGCTCGACTTGTATTTGGAAAGGCCCACGAGCAAATTAGAAGTCAAAAGGGAGAAATAGTTGAGAATGTGAACAAGGGGGCTCAACAAAGGAGCCCCGAAATGACCTCCAAGTTAGTCACGTGATCTCAACAAGAAGCCATGATCTGTAGCAGAACCCAAAGATGTAGTCCTCGTGAAAATAAGAAAAGATTGACAAGAATCATATTAATCCAATATGACTAGCATTCCTCCCAATGCAACTATCTACCATTCATTAACTTAACATTCATATGCGAACCATATTAATCCAATATTACAGAACTGCACAATTTTAGAGAAGCCATAACCCTTTAGTTGAACATATAGCATAAATAAATCCATTTAAGCTCATCCCAGTGTGACGATGTCCAAATTAAAATTACTTGCAATAAAAAAATAGTGTCAGGCAACAGAAGGCAGCTATTTTTACTTTCAGCAGAAATACCGCATGCAATGCCATTATGAGGTCCTTTATCCATGTTGGAATATGCGAGAGCTGCCACAAATCCACCATTATTGCCCATCTGAAGAGATAGGCCGCAGAAACATTAGAATAACAGTAGCTTGTTTACACTAATTTTACCAAAGAAAAAGCATTGTTTAAATCCAGGAAATTCATTATCTATAAGAGCATCCTAATCTGAGTGCATTAGCAACCATTTGAAAATGTGTCATTTTCTTTCACCACTGGCTTTGAACACAGAAGAATCTTCAGCTGTTGCAACAGATCCATTCTCTTATAAGAGCTTGTGATCTCCATTATTCTTGATCATTTCACATGCTGCAGCTTCTGCAGCTTCGGAATTCGAGGTGGCAGGGACAAGCTTGCTTTCCCTCAGTTTTCCCGCATGCCCATTTTTATCAACATCTTCAGTTGAGGCAGACTCAGTTATCTCCACATTTGCAACCTGTTCTAGGGTAAAAAAGGTGTACGAGATTGATAAGCTCATATAAATCACTACCGATATCCAAATATCACCAAAAAAATAAAACATTAAAAAAAGCAGACTGCGCACAAAATAATTCGTTGAAAAACTAAATATACATATACAACTTTAAAATCATTAACTTGCCTGCAACTTTCGTTGCTTAGCTTTCTTCTCTACCATAGTCTTTTGACGCCCTTCATAGAATTCAAAATCATCCAGAATGCACGTCTTGCTAGTGTGGCCTTTAAAAATCTTAATTATTTGAATACCTTGATCAAGTCCAACCTGCAGCAAGAACCAAGTTATAGGACAGGAGCAACAAAACTAAGAAGATGGTAAATATCATATAATAAATGGTACACCTCCTGAATATCCCTGCTGTTTGTCACAGGTTTATTCTCGTTGTTTTCAAGTGTGATGTGCCTAAGCAAACTATTAGGCACATCTTTGACAATATGCCACTTCACTGGGAAGCAGCCACTCCACTTATCCTGTTGCCAATACTCCACACTATTGTCAAAATCAACAGGACCAACCATTTCTGCAAGACCAACAAACTGTCCACTGGCATTGACCTGTAATATGACACGGGTGGGCATTAAGTAATTCTCTCAAAAAGGTGTCAAACCAAGAGTTTTTGTCCCTAGTTGTAGAAGGAAGCCAAAAGGAAACAAGCAGATACTTACAGAGAATAACAGAAACACAGGGCATCCACCAGATTTCTCTTGAGATTCCTTGTATGCAGCATCTAGTTTTTTGTTACCATTGGGTGTGCTTGCCCAGACACCATATTTAATACTTTTATGCACATCATCCTCACTGTAAGATTTGATGATGAAAAACTTAGCATCTGCATATGTTTCAGGGAAATCCTCTTTGTTGTACGGTTGTCTGTCTGGAGAGAGAGGAAAATTGCCTTTGTCATTACCCTTCAACAGAACGCTCTGTCCCTTCACTGGCAATGTAATAGGTTCAGCATCCTTCAGATCATTCAAGCCCTTTGCTCGAGGTCCTCTATTCAATTCATTAAAACCATCCATGCTTTCATTACTGTTTCCATATAAACTACTACCATGACCCTTGGACCTGTAATTGTTATCAACAGCTAACCACCCATGGCTGTTGGTCCTAGGATAATAATGGTTGGGTGCAAATCTGCTGCCACTGCTTGCATACTGACCATAAATCCTGTGATTAGGATACACTTGATTCGTAAATCCACCTGCGCCCAATCCAGAAGTTCCTCTAGGGGGCTGCAGGCCCTGTAAAGTGAACAAACCCAAATCTTACCAACAGCAGATTGCAGCCATTGGTAACAAGATGTCTAACAAAGCATACAAATAGTTGTAAAGTAAACAATGACATACAAATGAAAAGAGGAATACATTTTTCAGCCACAGAAAATTGAATTTTTTTTCCTACTTTCATCCCTTTTTTCTTTTATGTTTTGGAGGTGGCAGCCTTTTTTACTTATTTGGGGATTTGGGAGGTAGTTAAGGGACATATAAATGGATTCTTAAAAATTCATTCTGGAGACAGATGAATAACTTAGATAAAGCATACCACTAGATGGTTGTGATTCCTTCCAGTAGAAAAATTGTAGCTGTGTGAAACTGCTGAGGAGATCCCTGAACTTGCTGCAGGAATAGGATTCAATCAGAGATTAATTGTTTTTAAATAGTCCATCTGCATGACAGGCGAAATTTACTGCCTAAAATCAAAGAATTACCTGATGGAAATTGTCCCCATCCATAGGAATCATTGTACTTTATGGTTGAGTTCTGGTTATAATATCTTAGGGGCTTTGACAAGTTGCTTCTATTGGCAGTAAAATTTCCTACAGAAGGCATATTTCCATTAGCTGTTTCTGCTTGTGATTGCACCTTCTCAGCGACAACGGGTAGGGAAGCATTGATCTGGTTGGGCGTGTAAGACCCACTGGTCTGAGTAGAAGGTTGGAAATAAGAGGTTGGATACTGGTACTGCTGTGGCCCATACAGCTGACCATCATGCCTCATGGATGAAGCTGTAGGGGAATATGCACCATATGGTGCATAAGTATAACCATGATACTCCCCATAAATACCCTATATGATATCATCAAAATCAGAAACCTTCTTCAAAATGCTTGGTGATTCCATTTGATTTATTAATCTGCAATGCTGAATACAACAATGGATAGCAATGACTGAAATAATTTTAATCTACATCATAGAAGACTAATCATATCCGATGCCGAAACAGTGCTCTCTGTCTTTCCTTTTTTAGTTGGATTGCTAATGTAACAAAGTAACTACACATTTGTAATTAAACAAACTTTATCCTAATATCCTCCCTCTCCATCATTCTTTCCTCACTTCAATCTATACACAATAGATCTCCAGACTGCATCTAAAATCTATTCTAACTGAAAACGTAAATTGATAGAAATAAGATGATATAATTTTAGAATGAAAAACTTACTGAAACCCGTTCGGCTCCATCTGGATTTGAAAATCTCTCCCAGTCATTCATGGATCCATCATAGGCTGCATGAGACCCATATAAGAAGTTTAGCATGTGTTTGGCACCCATTTTTGGGAAATTATAAATTTTGGAATAGTGATTGATGGAAGAATGTGTGGTTGAAAAGTAATGAAAAGTTTTAGATTTGTGTGTAATATTATTTTATTTGGAGAATGTGTGGTTATAATTAAGAAAGAGAAAAAAATTCCCAGTCATTCATGGATCCATCATAGGCTGCATGAGACCCATATAAGAAGTTTAGCATGTGTTTGGCACCCATTTTTGGGAAATTATAAATTTTGGAATAGTGATTGATGGAAGAATGTGTAGTTGAAAACTAATGAAAAGTTTTAGATTTGTGTGTAATATTATTTTATTTGGAGAATGTGTGGTTATAATTAAGAAAGAGAAAAATTTTAAAAAAATTAATGGGTGCCAAACACCCTTTTAATATCATGCCAACTAGGGCATGCATATTGTAAAACAACAAAGCTTGACAAAAATAATTGCTACCTCCATAATAGTACGTAGATGAAGGATAACCACTGGGATTGTAGACCATGCTTGGATCCATGAAATCCTGATGAAAAGAAGTTGTAGATCTCTCATATGGCCTGTTCAACCCAATTGCTGAAGTCCCAGACTCAACAGGCGGATACTGAACAGCAGGCGTCTATTTCAAAGAAACATTAATATATCAAGCATGATTCAGCAAAAAATTTGAACAAAGCTTCACAAATTACTAATAGATAATAGTGTTCTAAAACCAACCAACAAGTTTAAACCAATACCTTCTTTCTAGTCTCAGGAACTTGAAGCGACTTGTTCTGATTATCCAAGGACAATTTATGCAGCACGTCTGCTACTTCTGGAACGGTTAAAAGTAAAGGAAATAAAACCATCTAGGAATCCCTAATTTGTTCATTTTGAGCTATGAATTTCGTTCTTTATATATGATCGTACAACACAAACACATTGAAAAATCTCACAATCGGTCAAAAACAATATATATTTACCCTCACAAAATCAAACATTGCATGAAAAATATGAAAATCAGGACATCCCCAAACAATATATGAACCAAAACCCAAATTTTATAGTCCCAGATTCCAGAATAGCATATTAAATAACAAGATGAAACTTGACAAACAATCAATATTTAACAGGCAAGCATATATCCAATTCAATAAGCTCTTGACGAGAAACATAACAAATATTTCAGAGAAAGAGCAGATGAAACCATATTTTTTTTTTGGATAAACCAAAAACCCTTAAACCCTAGAAAACCTCATGAACAGTTAAGTACATAAGAACCGCAGAGTAATTCATTAATCGAGTAATACAAGAAACGGAGAAGAAAAACACCCCTGAACAATAGAAATACAGAATAATTCAAAAGAATACGAAGAAACAGCCAAAAATTAAGCCTACCCAGAGAAGTAGAGGAAGAGAGGATATTATCTGACGGCGAAGGGACGGATGCCATGGCCAATTATCAACTATCTTGATAAAACCGGTTTCTTGTATCTATGTACACGCCTTGTTATATACTTAACCTATACATGTACGAGAGGGATTTGTAAATAATGCAATAACTATCTGAAGACTGGAAAGTAAACTGGCTAAGTATCAGAAGTTGTAACATTTGGCTTGGAGAAGGGGTTTGTGGTATCTAGCCGCCAGGAAGGAGGAAAGTTTGGGTTTTAGATTTAGGGGAGAGAGAACTACAAAAACGAAGGGGTTTTTCTATAATTATATAGTGTGAAGTATATTTAAGCACTAATTTGTCTATCATTAATTTAAAATATTATTTATTACAGTAAGATTCTTCACTACACATTCACCCAATAAAATTACTTTAAATTTCAACCATACATTCTTTGAAAAATACTATTCATTATTCTATTTTTCTCACAATAATGGAAGACAAACAAGTCCTAAATTTGAGAAAATTTTATTCGTAGACGTGCAGGATACTTAAAAGTTGGTTCAGGTTGACTTACTTTTCATCTATTTTTCTTTTTTATAGTTTTAATTCTTGATAAGGAGATTTGGTATTCATTTAAATCTATTCCTCTTTTCCTATCTTTCTTCGACAATGATAAACACAACTGACCACGTTCAATATACTACATGAACATACAGGAAATCTAATGAGCTTTTGTCATAATTTACGAAATCAAGGTTTTAGTTTCTAACTCCTCTTTCCCTCTCGCCACCACCACAACCCAACCCACTTAAAAAATAAAAAATAGAAAGCAATCGACTGAAAATTAATTAGCAAATCTAATTTAAGATACATTATTTTTCATTTATCAAGAAACTATACTTTGAGGGAAAAAAAATCAGTAAATGAACTATTAAATGCAAAACAAAAATTAATCAGCATAAAATGTGTGTGAAATCGAACAATGACCAACCTCGAAAAAGACGAATACGACATCGGAGAGCTGCTTGTATGGAAATTTGATTGAATATAGATTTGTGAAACCTAGAAAGTATAATTCACTTATGATCCGTTTGATTGTAAATGTGAAAAATGGGTGAAAAGAAAATGTTTTACAGGGAATTGAATTGCCTAAAAATTATTTTACTGAGAATTGTAATTAATTGTGTTTGATTGGTATAATTTTCTATCTAGAAAATATTGAAAGTTTGGTGTCCGTTTGGCTTCGTTTTTTATGGAAATTGTCCATTAAAGCGATAATTTTTTCTACCATTGAGTTTAGAATTTGTTCCAATTGCAAAAAATAAAAAATTACCATACCGAATATCATTCGTTTAGCTTTGTTTTGCATGAAAATTGTCAATAAAAGTGAAAAAAAAAATTACCAATGTCTAAAAAAATTTCCAATTGCCAAAAAAAATTAAATTAAATTAAAAAAAGCTGGAAAAACTTTTACCAACAAAAATGCAAGAAAACCAATTCACCAATTTTCTAAAAAAGAAGCGCGTGAGGAAGCAAATCAGAAAACCAATTCCTTAGAAAATTTCACCTATCAAACACT
>CAIGRN010164417.1:0-16712 GCA_903798345.1 Fraxinus anomala | reverse complement strand
CTCTTGATCACGCTTACTCTTTAGTCCGAGATTGAGTAAGTTACTAAGACTTTGTATGAAGGTGTAGTGACAATCATTCTTCCATCTCATTAGCGCCACCTCCTTCCTTCAAGTCTCTCCTAGGGCCTTCTCCATCTAATGCTCGTCCCTGTTGGAAAAAGGTAAAAGCCCTAAAATTCCAAGAACTTCATCTTGCTTGCAATGTTTCACCTGTAGGCTTCAGTCACATTTTCTCCAAATGTCCAAGCCGAGCTTTAGTCATTGAGGAAATGAAGGATATAATAGAAGAGCCATTAGAAGATCAAGTCTATGAGCCTAAGACTGAAGAATTCGATGATTTGGATGATGAAGATACCTTGTTAGGTTGTATTCAAACCCTTCCTGAAGGTATAAATTTTGTGATCTTTGTCTCTGACCCACCTCGATTAAGCATTGTACATTGTACCCCTACTCAACCTAAAGATGTTGATGATTGGCATCATCATGCCATTTTTCATACTTACATCAAGATCAATAATAAGGGTTATAAGGTCATTGTGGATAGTGTTACTTACATTAATGCGGTTTTTGTGGCTACTGTGTCCCATCTTGGATTGAAGCCAGTCCCTTATGGCGTCTCTTGGGTTGATACTTCTATAGCTATAAAAGAGCATTGTCAGGTGCCTATCCAGTTTCGTGAGTATAAGGATCATATATGATGTGAAGTCATTCTTATGGTTGTTAGTCACGTTATTCTTGGTTGGCCTTGGTTGTTTGATTTGGATGTGACCATCCATGGTCGATCCAATTCATGTTCCTTTATGTTTAACGGAAAGAAAAATTCACCTTAATCCTTTACCCCCAAAACTTGTTGGCTCGCAGTAGGCAAAAAAAGTTGTGGAACGGAATCACATATCATCAACCCTATAGAATTTGAGCGTGCACTTATAGGCAATTTTGTTATGTTTGTTGTGGTTGTCATGGTGGAATCTTCAATAGTAGCCTCTACTGAAGCCCATTCAATTCTTGAAGAGTTTCAAAATGACCTTCCTAATCTATTACCTCCTTTACAAGATACTCAACATGTCATAGATCTTGTCAATCGAGCATCTTCCAAATTTACATCATTATAGGATGAATCCTACTAAGCACATTGAACTCCAGAAGTGAGTAGATGAGCTCCTTCACAAAGGATTCATCAGTGAAGGTTTAATTTTATATGCGGTTCTCGCCCTTTTAACTCCTAAGAAAGGTGGCTCTTTGAGGATGTACATTGACAATCGTACCATCAATAGGATCATAGTGATGCGTCGTTTTTCCCTCCCTTGATGATATGTTGGATATGATGGTTGGTGTCACAATATTTTTTAAGATCGATTTAAAGAGCGTATCACCAAATTAGGATTTGCCTAGATGATGAGTGGAAAATCACCTTTAAACAAAAGATAGTTTTTATGAGTGGATGGTCATGCCTTTTGGACTAACTAATGCCCCGAGTACTTTTATGAGAACGATGCCACAAGCTCTTCGACCTTTCGTGGGTAAGTTCCTTATCGTCTACTTGATGACATTCTCGTTTATAGTAAAATTAAGGAATAACATCGAGATCATCTCATACAGATTTGTTCTACCCTTCATGCAACAAGCCTATATGCTAATGTGAAGAAATTTTTTCTTCATGATACAGTTATCTTCCTAGAATTCATTGTATCCGCTACATGAGTATCGATTGAACCCGCAAATATTCAAGCCATTTTTGGTTGGCTTGAACCCAAGACTATACATGAAGTTAGGAGATTTCATAGCTTAGCTACCTTTTATCATCATTTCATCAAGGGGTTTAGCATGATCATGACTCCTATTATAGAGTGCATGAAGAGAGGAGAATTTCATTGGACATAGAAAGCAACTAAGGCTTCTAAGTTGGTCAAGAAGCGAATAACACAAGTTCCTATCATGCGACTTCTCGATTTTCCAAAGTTTTTGAGGTCGAATGTAATACTTCAGGGGTATGAATAGGTAGAGTTTAGGCAAAAAAACCACCTTGTTGCTTATTTCAGTTAGAAGTTAAATGATACCAAACAAGGGTACTCCACTTATAATAAGGAATTGTACGCAGTTGTACAAGCTTTGCACTATTTGCGTCATTACTTGTTTATCCAGGAGTTTTTTCTTTATTCGAACCATGAGGTCCTCCACTACCTTAACTTTAAGAAAATATTGAATTCTAGGCATGGCCGTTGGATCGAAGATTTGCAAACCTATTCTTTTGTTTTCAAACATAAGAATGGCGTTGAGAAACAAATAACTGATATTTTAAGCCGCCGCATCTCCTTCTGTTTATTATGAATGTCAAGGTCATAAGTTTTGAAAGACTTAAGGAAGAGTATAAGTTATGTCCCGATTTTAAGGATATTTTTCTTGCTTTATAAAGTAAGCAGTCGGATACTACTGATGGTTTTCGTCTAGAGGATGGTTATCATTTTAGATCCAATAAGTTGTGCATTCCTCGAACTTCAGTGCGGAACCTTTCTAGTTTGGGAATTTCATTCCAGGGGCTTGGCTGAACATTTTAGACGTAATAAGACTATAGAGGAGATTGAATGTGAATTCTATTAGCCTCGTTTGAAGATAGATGTGGCTAAAATAGTGAGCATCTATAACATTTGTCAGTTTGCCAAATAAAAGAGGCAAAACATTGGTCTCTACACGTCTCTTCTCATCCTTAGTTGTCCTTGACAAGACGTAAGCATAGATTTTGTGTTATGACTCCCACGCACTCCAAAGAAACATGAATCTATTTTTGTTATAGTAGATCATTTCTCAAAAATGGCTCACTTTATCCCTTGTAGCAAGACTTCAAGTGCGTCTCATGTTGCCAAGTTGTACTTTAACGAGTTTGTTCCACTAGTCATTTTTGGAGAACCCTATGGAACAAGGTTGGCACTAAATTAAAATTCTTCACTGCATACCACCTTCAAACCAATGATCAAACTAAAGTTGTCAACCATAGTCTTGGCAATTTATTAAGGTGTTTGGTCCAAGAAAATCCTAAGAATTGGGATTTGATCTAGTCCAAAAAAATCTTACTTGACCCTTACTCTTATGAGAGTGATGACATAAGGCTATTTCAGTTTTAGTTTCTTACCCCTCATGGATTTCTATTGCGTCCTCAGGATTCGAACTCTTAATCTCTCTCTTAAAAATGACTTAAAGGGAGGTCATGTTTTTGAATCCTGGAGAACGCAACAGAAAACCGTGTGGGGTTAGTGGGCTGGTGCCCACCAAAGCAGATAGTATGTATAATATAACGACTTGCGCATAGAGGTCGGGTCGTTACAATGACACTGTATTTTTCTGACTACAGTTGACACATAGTTCAAGCTAAAATGGGTGGCATCACTTACAAGAAGACACAAATTTTCAGGCTTCTAAACAATTAAGGGTCAAAGCTTGACATTACCAATTGTTCTTTGGCATCAGTTCCATTTTTTCTTTCTTTTTTTAGTTTCTCACCAACAGGACTGCAATAGGTAATGCCTCTTAGTACTAAGGATTTCTTCTCAGTTGTCCTTAATGTTGAAGACAGAGAAAGAAAGATCCTGGGTATGTGTATCACTTATCTGAGCAAGTGGAAAGAGAAACCAAAGAGTAACATTGTATTGAACTGTATATCAAGAGATTTTAATCGTAGTATTGAACTGTCTACTAAGAAATGTAAAGCATAAATTCTGCACCTTTTTCAGGACAATTGTGTTTTTATCTGTGCATATATGCATACAGCTTAAATATAGTTTTTGGAGAGTCCATTTTCCTAAATATTTGCTTAAACAATCTTTGCACATACGTGCACCCCCCTTGGGGCATCAAAACAAACTATACATCTATTCTGAAAGATAGCAAACTAAGCAGAGACCAAAAGCAGTACCTCCAGCAAGACAAATTTTAAATTTCTAAATTTTGCATGCAAATCTTCACAAGCTTCCTTCTGTCTTTCTTTCCACTCCTCCCAGAGGTAACTGTCATTTTAAGTTATAAACGGCCAGGTCAAGAATTCAAATTCAATAGATCGATAGGTTTCCATGAGGGAAAAAAATCTGGAGACAGAGAACATGAAAACATCGAAAAGTGACAGTAGATGTTGAAGATTAAAAGCTGATAGTCAATTTCAATTTATTCTCAAATGAGTCAGTTAAAAAGCTTTATCATGAACCTGAGCACACTTTGAGGAACTAGCCTTATTGTTAGTTGTTACACATTAGTTAAATACCTTTAATAGTAGTAATGTCCCTTAAAAATCGAACGATGCCTTCACTAGGATGTATTATTTTTCAAACAAGGACTATAAGGTGAAGATGTGCTGTGAACCGACCCCCGATTCCCTTCTCTTCACTCCCAGGTCTGTCAAGGCTCGCAAACTTGCACAAGGCTATTTCATATTCTCATATGCAATAATGCCAAGAGAAGTAACCTCTTCTTTGTGAATACATGCACACGTAATCCAAATATTACCTATATTAGAGAACCCAGAGAAAATAGTAGAGAACCATAGTACCTTTGCATAAGATCACGGAGGCCTGCATGACTTCCTCTGACAGAATTCATATGCAATATGCATGGTACTCTAACTGATTTCTCAGTGTCTACACCAAAAATCTCGTCAGAACATGTAACTATACCAAAAACTTGTATGTGGAAGACAGCATGCCATTGGAAATAACTTGCCTTTATACTTCGCCACTTCACCAAAATAACATATTACTATAACACTCCAGTGATAACTGTCATAACAATAATGCGACTTATTAGAGATCATTATTAACATTTCTTGATGTTAGACATCAGCATTCCTATTCAAAAATAAATATATAGACAAATAAAATAAAATAAAATAACTCTATTACAGTTATTATGTGAGCTCTTACTTATAATTTACAGGAATGAATATGAAGTCCTTCTCAAGTAAGTTCACTTTCCTTGTCCATTTGCAAACACGCTGGAAAGCAGCCTTGCCATCAAAGGCACTAGATGGATCTTTGTCTATGTTGGCCATTTTTCGAAAGAAGAAACTGTTAAAAAAGTGGAACCTACACCTCTCCTCAGGTTTTTGTTTGTTCTTCAAATATCTGTTAAAAGATAATGATTTTGGTTTAATCAGACAACATTAAGAGTAGAAACTATGAGCCAAAAAGAGAATTTAGAAACTGTTGCACTAAACCAATGCCATTCTCCCGAAGTCCAAATTAAAGAGATTATTTATCATCTATTCATCCAGAAACCATAATCTGGAGTAAATTGGAATTTAATGCAAAATGCAAATATGTTAAAGCTGATATCCCCAACTCTCTCTTTATCAAGTTATATTTTTGTTTGTCATTCTCATAAAGCGGGGAAAACCAAAAATGTCCAAGTTTATCAATCTCTTTTCGTATAGATTTAGTGATGCAATGCAAAAAGAACTTCAATTCTTATAAAGTCCTATCCTGCAATCAAGTGAAGACAGTTTTCATGCATTGCTAGAAAGATGAAAATAAAAAATAGTAACATATATTCTGATACACTCACTTGATGTAAAAGTCTATTATCGTATCATTAACAAATGTATCTGGGCGTAGTAGATCCACATCTCTCTTACTAATGGAAACAGCATCAGGATCCCCCTTTGGATAAATAACTTCTTCAAAAGGTTTACTGAAGCTGCATCATTTCAAATCAGTCAATGTATATTCTAGAAGAAGCGTTACAATTAATTTTATCCATTTTCACAATTGTAATTGTGCTTGATTAAAATATAGTGAATGCAGATTGTGCGAGTGTTTTTCATAATTAGCAATTATTTTTTGGGCTAGAGACGGAAGAGGTACGATCGATCTCCACACTTAACCCTTAAACAAGGAGGGGGAAGCGGAATAAAATAAATACTCTTCTTTATTAAGCAGCAATTTATTTATTTATTGTATGCATGTGAAATTTTGGTGTCAATTCTGGATATAAAAGAACTGGTGAGAAGTTTATTTTTTTTACTCTTTTCCCATTCCTGTTTTCTTTTCTCATTTTTTTGGGGCGGTTAGTTTGCAAGGGCACGGAAAGATCACCATTAAGAGGATATATTAAGAAAAATTTAAATGAATTGGTGATTAATGCGTAAACAACCTGAATTCAATCGCACAGTAGAAACATCTGCTGCTTCACTGTCCATTAAAGTTAGCCTATGGGGATATGCTCAGAAGTCTATAAAGTGTTCTGGCACTCAGCTTCTGTTGTTGTATGACCATTTGCACATTTTAGATAATGGATAGGATGAGGGGATAGTAACTTCCAACTACTTTGGAACTTCATATAGTGCCAAAGGAATTTTTTTTAAAAAAAGTATTAATTAAAAAAAACACATTAAAAAATTAAAAAAATTGCTGTAGTGTAAGTGGTAAATCAGCCATGAATACCTCGGAACACAATTTAGTCTATGTTTGGCTCATGTTTATAAATACTCAAGCCACTTTTTATCATACATTTCGAGGATTTAAAAGTAATATCCACTTATCCACCATTCATTAATATCTATTTATTAGTTAAACCATTAGTAAACACTTCACAAACATGCTCTAGTTCTCACCCCGCCTGAGAATAGCTATCTATAGATGTCCGCAAAGGAGACTTCATGCATCAAAAACAATCAGGAGATACCTGATTGCTGAGTCTAAAGGATTTGAATGGTGGTTCTCTGATGACATGCAAAAGTTAGTCACAATACAGATATGTCATGGACTACCAGATAGCTTATGTTCTCTATAGAATGGAAAGCCAAAATACTTTCTATGTTCAACGTGGTAAACCATACAATTTTTTATTCAATAAGCAGTACAATAATTTAAGACTACATGCAATCAAAGTTCTTTGTTTAACATTTTCTTTCAAAGAAAAAAATAAGATATGACATTGTCCTCATAGTGACCAGCACATATTCATCATCAAGAACTGCAGGATCAAAATACACGCACTCCGACAATAAGGTAAAAAAGAAACTGTCCACAATTCTGATTTCTCGTTATGAATCACACCTTTGCATATGAAATAAATTTTGAAGGAATCTTTCATTATTAAGACTTTTCTGTTTCGCTGTCAAATGTGTAACTATGTCAAAAAATCACATTTCTGGAACCATATTAGTTTTTGGATAAAACTGTGCTGATCTATTTAAGTAGTTGCTTGGTAGTTCTTTAAAGTGCTTATAAGTTGTGGTTCCTATTGAATGTGTGGGTCCCAAATGTGTGGATAAAAATTATGTTTGACCAGCATAAGAAAATTTAAGCTTTGCCAAACATGCACTATGTTTATAAACTACATAGAAAACTCGACTAAAAATTTGTTAAAAAATATAACAAAATACACACAAAATAGTGAAGTATGTTTTATCAGAGGTGACATAAAAAATTCACTCACTTGGGGAAATAGCTTCTTGGGAGCAGCATGACTTTCTCATCGGGTGAGGCCTCTGTACATGCTTCCATCCCAGTACTTCAGACAAGAGAAACACAAACCGTGTTATATCATTAGAATTTAGAACAAAAAAACAAATACTATGTCATTTCATGAACAAAAAAAAAGGTCCATATAAAATATTCAAAAATTCCACAGAAGAACAAGAATCAAAAGGAAATCAACTCAATGAAAGGTCAAAACACAATAATCAATGACAGATCAACAATTATTTATGCAATTAAATTCTGCTGCACATATAACTTTACAATGATGCATACTACTAAGTCAACAAAGCAGTATCGGAACATCATAATATTTCACAATGCACTCAATTTTTTTCTGCATATTTAATGCCATGGAGACATTCTGAGAATACAGAGGAGAAGGAAAAAGAAAAGGAGAAGTGATAAAGCAAATTTCTTCTACAAACAATCGCCTGAGAACTATAATCTAGATATAATATGGCTCATGAGGAAACACAGATGGAATAAATAAATGTGGCACCTCGCTGAGAGTTTAAGCTTTTAGAAGAGTTAGCTAACACGATATCAAAACCCAAAAACTCCAACACAAAATTTGGTCCGTCTAGAACTCAAAGTAGTTATTAGATTTCAAAATTGGTGTTCGAGAACCAGCCACCATGTTGCAGGGCATGTTAAGGGTAAAATTTCATCTCTCTTAAATATTTAATATATATAATAGGTTTGGACTATTTCTCATAATAAGATTGAATTTTTAATACAAAAGTTCAAGGCTCAATACATTATCAAAGCCAAGCGGAATAACCCGGTTCAACTCTTGTTACAACCCATTTAGGAAAATTGTGCACATATATACCTTCGACAAAATAGTGAGCCCAACGTGCATGTGAGGGGTGCGTTGAAGAACATAATTGAAAGAACAAATGTTGCCCCTCTTTGGCATGTTAAGCTTATAGATGAGGTGGGATAACAATTCATAACAAAAAGGAGGCATTCAACTGCATTCATGCCCAAAATTCTCTAAATGTGGATTATTGAAAAAGAAATCATTATCCAATCAATGGAAAACCATAAATTTCACCATAAGACATTAAATATAATCGATCTGAATATAATTAACTAAATTAAAAACCCTTGTACTATTGAACAGTACAATATGCTGCTAAGAAATCATATTTATTAGTAACACATTCATAATGCACTTATTTGACTTAATAACTAAAAATAGAAACAATTCGTGCAAAAACAAAAAAGATGAGTTGAACACTCACTCAAGAAGGATACTCCATAGTGCCTTGTATCTCACATCAAGATATTGAATTGCTTCCTGTTTCTCATACCAGTCAGAGTCAACTGTTGAAAACTCTAAACCCTTAATTTCTAATGCTGTAAATACAGACACAGAAAAGAACTGATGTAAATGACAAAAATGAAAGCAATTCACAAGCATCTATACTTCAAGTCAATTGCAACGATTATACAAGACAGTTAATGGTTTGAGAGCGACAAGGATTAACTAGGAATATTTAATTCTGATTATTGAAAGAATATTTGAGCCAATCACAGCTTCCAACTATATATAAAATTCTAAATTTTGTTCCCATTATCTTATGTTACGACAAGTTAGAATATTTACATTGGTTAGTTCTAGTAGAGTTAATCAATTCTAGTACTTCTATCCTCGTCCAATGTATGTCAAATATAGGTACACATGGAATACTCCTAGAATTAACTAGGTACTTTGCTAACAACATGCTTAATACTTTACAGGTGGTAGCTGCAAAAAAAATTTGAACTTGTTTAAGTTTTGAAGAACAAACAAGTCTCAATATCTAATTGTTTTGCTTAAAATACATCATCTACTAACACCACCGGCAAGATCGAGATCATGAAAGACAACATCAAAGAAATATCAAAACGAGAAGTCTAAGAGGCAAATTTTGAAGCAAGATAAAAAACTAGACTTCTTAGCTCAAATATAAAGGTACTAATACTTTGATATTTAGCAATGAGTGATAAAAGCTCAAAAATCATTTTATACACGAAAAGATTATTTCATAAAAACATTTGAATAAAAAAAAATTACTCTTAAAAAAGGTAAGTATTTCAATTTGATATTTAAATTTCTTACAATGTTACTTACCTTGAAAGATAAAGTGAAAACATTCTTCAAAAGCCCACTTTTTCAATAAAAAAGTCAAAGTCAAAGCAGACGTCTGGTTGACCATGTGGACATTCAGTTCGCCAAAGATCATTTTTTTAATCGTTCTGATTCAAACGCACAACGGCTAGTCGGGTCGTCCGGTTTGCCAGAACTTTGGGCGTTTTGACTGTTATAAATACTTCACTTTGTGCTTATGATTTGAATTAATCTATTTAGTCTTTACTTGCTTGAATTTAGATTAATTTTTCGAAAATATTTTAAAAACCAATTCACACCCCTCTTGGTTAGTTATTCTTGGGCTATCAGATTCCACTTGTCCCAATAAAAGGCATTGCATTAGTCGTGACACGTAGAAAAAGGTTTCCTACATTATTGTCTGAAACTAGTATTGAGTAATTAGGCCCTATTCATCACAAATTTTTAAAAGACGATCTATCAAGAGAATGTTGCATTCAATGTAGAGTAAAAACTACCTTCGAAATCAAATAGAATATCCCAAAAATAGAACGGACACAATGAAAAAAAAAATACCAAAGTGTATTGATGCAGTGGCAAAACAACTATAAATATTATTTCTGCCCAGTTAAGCATTGGATACTTAATTCGATATTTAGATTTCTAGCTAGGTTATTATCTTTATTGAAGCTTGGAGGATGAAAGGAGAATTATCATATGTTGAGAAAGTTTTTCATTTGTTAAAACCTAACAAAACTTGAGCGGAGAATGGAATGAGTAGTGCATAATCAACCTTAGAATAAATATCAAGGGGAGAGATTGAATAAAAAGTTTAGGGTGGGAATTTCAAGAGAGGAAAAGAAAACATTTGACAATTGAGGATATAAAAATAACCAACACTATTAGTTGAAATGTAAAACCTATATAAAGAGGCTCCTTGATTATAATAAAGTACATTTGATTTTTATTGAATAAAATTACGATCCTCTTCTTACTTCTCTTACTTTCTCCTTTTCTTTCTGTTCTTTCATAATTGTTCTTTGTTCATTACAATCATCATCAGAAGTATTAGATAGATAGAGGAGGAAGAAAGATTTTAGTGGAGACTGGTGAAGTCTTGGACAGAGGGTGAGAGAAACGGAAACTATAAAATATTCTTTGGTATTCTGATTGTTTTAAGTAAACCAAAATTCAACAGAAGAGGTAAGAGAGAGAGCCAGCCTGAAGAAGTTAACTAACCTGAAGTACTGTGAAAGCTATCATTTTGTACTCCATCTTTTGTAATAAAACGGATGTTTATTGTGCCTGTCTCATACTTGATAAAAGTCATAAATGATTGTCAGGTTTTTCAGCCTCATTCACATAAAGAACACTGCAAAGCATACACTTTAAATCTTGTCAATCTGTAACTTACCCGGGCACACCACAGAGACTCTATTTTAACAATATCTTCGATTTCCATCTGAATGTCTAAATTTCCTTGGTTCCCATTGGCAGTTTTAGTTTTAACTTCAACAGAACTTCTTGAAAAGATCACTACAGTATTTAAATAATGTACACCACGATAATCAACATAATCAGGGAAGAAAACAACTTCAGTTCTCCCATCACCCTGCCAATCAGGAAAAAAAAAATGTGAAAGCAGTGCAAATAAAAGATCTATTTTTTTTTTAATTATTATTTTTAATTTTTTTTATTAAATTTTTTTTTTAAAGGGAAAACACTGAAGGTATCGATTATTTTTCTGAAGTTGAAATCAATCAGCTAAAAATGAACATTTCATAATATCATCTAGGAATGTTATTTATCTTTAAAAGAATACTTGCTCACGGCATTCTACCTGAAAAAGACACGAAGTTTGTGCAGAAATTCTGAAAACTAAAACAGAAGGAAAAAATCATCGTCCCAATTCAACAATTTTGTCATGACAAAAAAACGAGGTGTCCCACATCTTCATGGCTCACATATTTCCAAGCATTTTCGTAGAGTTTAGGCTCAGCCTGAACAAAAATAACCCCTTCATGTTGATCAATTCAAGGAGCAGTTTGGCAAAATTATATTTGGGATAGAAGAATAGTAACAAGAAACATCTATAGTGCCAACATCGACAACATTTTATCTTACAAAATTAAAATAAGCTTTTCATCAAGATACAAGATGAGAGGAAAAGGGAGTGGAATATTGAATCTTAAATTCATTAACAGTGAGGAAAAATATAGACCTGAAGAAATCACTATATAGCTCAATTGGCTTCTATTTTTATGTACCTAGACCTGAAGAAATCACTATATTTCTATTTGCCTCATACAAGGCCAGATTATCTTTATGTGGGAGTTTTAAGTTAGTTTAAGATTGATCTTAGAGAACAACCATTTTAATAGGTAAACGGAGGAAATCATTCATGTAATTGTAAATATTATAGACCGCAGTATTTTCTTTTAAGTTTTTCCATCTCCTAGGACCTTCTGTATAGCCGTAAAACTCCCATGGCAAGACACGCGAACGTGAAAAAAGAAGAAAACACTTACACAAATAAAGATAGAAGAATACACTCATCCAGCTAAATATCATTACCAACTGCCTGAAATTTTCCATTTTATAGAGAAATTCAGTTCAAGAAAAACAAAAAGATGAGTGCAATAATCCAAGTACATACCCTAGAAAAGCACATTTGTCCAGCTAAATGCCCTCGTAAACACTTACGATTCTACAATTTAAATGTGGAAACGAATTTGAATTATAACATAAGGAGGACGGACTCTTAAACTGGCTTGCCCACAGCAAAGTAAGATTTTTTAAAAAAAAGGGGGGGAGAGCGAGGAGGAGGAGGAGAGCAAAAGTACAAGTACTAGGAATATTTGACACGTTGCACATTAACGATGTAAATGATTTTCAGTGAAAGAAAAAGGAATAAGAAAAAAATGAGCCAAAGGGATGTAATAGAGAGTAGATACTACTAATTGGAAAATGGAAGAGCAATGATGCTTACCATATCCCATATACTGAAGCATTTCTCAGATGATGATCCATCATTAGAAGCTGAGATATTGCAATAACCATGATAAGAAGATGCACAACAAAACAATGAAATTCAAAATTTAACCAACCCCAACATTAACCGATGCTCATAAACAAAAAGGAGCAAAACAGACATGATGAAGCTAGAAAAAACTTAAAATTGGCATTGTCAAACCATCTTCTTCTGCAATAGCAGATGAAGGAGATCTCTCCCTAGTGCTTTTATTAGCAACTGACGTCATGCCAGCTGGCTCATCCTGCATGCATTTTGAAAGTCATAAGAAATATTTAAGAGAAAATCAGGTATAATGATCTAAGTATAGATTTTAAAGTACTTCGAGTAAAGATTCTGGAGAGGCGCAATTAGAGTGGTCCTTCCCACAGTCAAGCGTATTATATCTAATTGCAGCACATTGTTCTCGGCTTCTTGAATTGACATGCAGGACATCGCTTACTTCAGGCATTTTTTTGTTGGCACAATTCTCTGGGTCCAATGGAGTAAAAGATTTAGCAGCATTACAACCTTGATCAATATCCGTAGCATCAATATTTTCACAGGGTACATGGTCAATCTCCATTGCCTGAATTTCAGTTTCCGCGGAAACTAGAAATAATAACACTATCAATAGTCACATGTTTGGAAAATAAAAATAAAGATAAAAAATCATCCGCAAATTGATAAAATTATCATAATGAAATGTTTTAAACCTTTTTGCAGTTGACATTATGTGTCTTATGAGCACCCTAATGTCACATATCCGCAAAATAAAAATCAAACTCAACCTTTGCCCAGGCGATTTTTCAAACAATTTGCCCAGTAATTTAGCAATCTCACAGCGTCCGATCATACCGGAATCACATATAATTTCAATTATCAACAACAAAATTTCAGTTCTCACGACTAAACGCTCCATATCCACAATCGGAAGCATACATATGCGTTCGAAGCTATGAGGGAAGTTTAAAGAGGGAAAAATGTGAACGCTTACCACGATGGAGAAAACTATACTTGCTCGAAATCCTATTGGCAGCCATTTTTGTGAGTTCATCTTCTTCTTTGAATTCAAAAACATCGAGGGAATTACGTGAACTCTTCATTTTGTATAACAACATGTATCTATATGTATGTATACAAACTGTGAACTCTGAGATAAAAAAAAAATACAGAGGACAATGCAGAGTGAGAGAGAGACGAAGATGGGTCTCGTCACATTTCAATTTTCAGTTATTCTGCTATCCAATGAGATTTTTGCATTATATTCCGTCGTTGGTCCCCAACCTATACACTTAGTCGCAATTTGATCTCAAAAGTCATTTTTTTTATTAAAGGACTATTATACCCTTATTTTTAGTTGAATTGAAAAAAAAAATACTTCCAAGCCTTCTAATTTTATTTCAATCTCAAACATATTTACATGAAAAGTCTAATATCTAGATTTGAACTATGACTTTAAGCTCACCGATTGTTGAAGCTCTACTTCTCTTTACTTCGAAACTCAATTAAAGACCATATTTAGATACGGAGGAGCAAGATGTGCAGCATTTATGGGCACTCCAACATTGGCGTTAAAAAAGTTGTTTGTGATAGTAAATGAGGTTGCCACTAGATGTTGGGATAAGGATGTTGTTGGCTCCAACAAGGACGACTTTTAGAGGCAGTACTCACTATCGTATGGTGAAAATCAAATGACCTACAAGGAGAAGAATGCAATTAAGCTCCTCTTCGGTAAAGATTTTTTTAATAATAAATTTTGTAAAAAAAAAATTAAAACATATGGTTAAAAGTTAGGGAAACGATATGAATTTACGTATAAAGTTAATTTATTGAAATATTGTGAGAGTTAAAATGAGTTAGAGAAAAATGAATTTTTGAAAATGAGGCGAAACAGAACTTAAATAGGGGGAAAAAAAAATCAGAATTTGCTTTATTGAGATTTCTTTGCCTTCTCATCGCAATTTGCTCTAGGACTTGTATCAATTCCTAAATGTACCAGCTCCAAATTGATTAGACAAAAGGCTAAGTTGAAGCCACAAACTTATAATATGTTTGATAGTGCATTTAAGTTTTTAAAAGTTATTGATCTTACGAAATACGTAGATAATAAGTAGTAAGTTATGGATCTTAAAAGATTATAAAAAATATATTTGACTGATTTAAATTTAGCAAACAGACACGTAGCCAAGGCATGAAATGAAGCTACACAGAATAGCTGAAATGGCTGTACTATTAACCGGAAACTAAAGGATCCTTTTTTGTAAGGAAACTTGCATATTTCGTCCCTAATCTTTCAAAGACAATTGAAACATGTCCCAAACCAATTTTATCAACATTGTTCATCCCCAACCTTCCAATTAATTTGCACAATTTGTCCCTTATACGGTTTTCGTCCAATTTGACCATTAAGAATGCATAAAATGAAAAATTCGTCCTCCAATTGAAATAAACCAAAAAAAATTAAATTAAATTAAATTAAACCAAAAAAATTTCAAAGGAGCCCTAACGAGAAAAATATCCAGAAGGCCCAAATCCAATTAATCTTTTTGGTTCATCCCACCCACTCCCAAACTATCATCACTACCACCACCATTGGGGGAGCACCAACCAACTCCACTCCACCTTTTCGGATAGGTTAGCCACATTTGCATCTATGGGGGACTGGATGCTACATCCCTTCCTCCCAGCTCAATACACCTTTTAAACAAAATTAAGAAAAATAGTTTTTTATGTGTAATTTTTTTTATTGCGTATTAGCTCATCTTAAAAAATTTCTTGGATCTGCCCCTAATTAGCCAGTGGAGATGATTGTGAGGGTGATAGGTTGATGGTGGTTGTGTCATCTTGGTGATAAGTGGGCTCCTTCGGGTTTTTTTGGTCAACTTTTCTTTTTTGTTTCATCTTTTTTTATTTCTTTTTTGTTTCGTCTTTTTTTATTTCTTTTTTGTTTCTTTTAATGTGGAGGGCAAATTTATCAATTTAAGCTATTTTTAATGCTCAAATTAGTTAGAAACCATGTATAGGGGTAGGGCTAATTAACTAGAAGATTGGGATCACTATTCTAAAAAGCTCGTCTAGGTTCGAAGTTCGAGCAAAATGCTTCGCTTCGCGCTTAGATTTTTTTTTTTTCAATTCCTAAACGGCTCAATTTCTTCGTTCCTCTCTTTCGACTTCACTATACGTGCTTTATTAGCTTTTGTTTTTCTCTTTTATCAAAAGTCTTTTATTTAACTTTATATTATTAAATTTTTTTTCAAAAAAAAAATCATTTGACTTTAATTTCAAATTTTTTAAAATCTTTATCTGTAAAAAAGATAAAAAATGAATTTATCTAAACCGTTAAATAAGATTTAAGCAATGGTTATATCTACATTATGTAATTATGATCTTGAGACTCGTTATTTTGTTGCAAAATTAAAAAGTATGTATAAAGTTCATATGAATCTATTAAGTAGAACTTGTCTAGTTGAAAATTGAAATTATGAAAAATATTCCAATTTTTGAATTTCTAAAACTTGAAAATTGTATAATTGACTAATTGTAGGAATTATTAAGTAAATATAATATTTTATAATTTTAGATATTTGATTAAAAATTTAAAATAATATTAAAAATAAGAAAACGCTTTTTTTACCCTTAAACCTCGCCTAGGCTCATAAAACTTGAAACTTCGCCTCCACGCCTAATCACACTTTACACTTTTTAGAACACTAATTGGGATGATGGTTCCAATACAATTGGTTTGGGAGGGGCGTGTGCATGTCTCATCCATTTTTGAAGGGTCGGGATGAAATATGAAATTTTCCCATTTTTTATATAATGAAATAAGAAAAAAACTATAATGAATTAAATGATTTCCTCGGTACTGAATTGAAGGGACCTTGTCCTCGAGGCTAAAATAAGCTACTGGTATGTTGTTCCTCTTGATCACACATCGAGCCAGCATTGTCAAATAAATTATTGAATTTGTTGCTCCTAGTTTTTGTTAGACAAGTATTTCAAGTACTTAGATGATGATTTTATATACTGGATACCGGATATGCAGAATGGATACCGGATTTGCAATTTGAATACTGTATATGCAGTATGCTTGAATACCGTATATATCAGATTTAACAATCTAGCAATTGAAAAACGAAGT
>CAIGRN010164415.1:0-19420 GCA_903798345.1 Fraxinus anomala | reverse complement strand
CTAGGCTGTTTTTAAAGTTTCCCCCGTTTGGGATGCAATGGATAGTCGAAAGCATTTTTGAATTTTTAACACCGCACGTGCCATGAGGCATACATGCACATATAATTCGACAAAATATCTAGGTGCCAAAGGAAATAAAAAGACAAGAATAATGCTACTTATACAATTTTATTTGATAATTTTGATTGACAACTCATACTTCGTAACATCACATTCATCTATTTAAAAACTGCTTTTAAAATTAACGATCTGGATGTTGACAACACCAAAATTATCAACAAGAATTGTACAAATAAGTCAATTCAGAAGACAAAAAGAGATGGGAAAATTAACGAGTAGATAATACTATCATTATTTTTATTGTATGTTTATAACGTGATTAGCGAAACTCCCCTATAAATGTTGGGCAGTAAGATTGCTAGAAGTTGAAAAGACCTATATTTTTAAAAAGTGCACGGATGGCATTTTCATATGAAGGTATAGTTGAAGCGTCCTACCCAAAGTCTTGTGTGCGATGTCTATTTATATGCTTGTCGACCGATCGAGGGAGGTTGTCTCGAGGACCTGTAGGAATTCCAGGACTGTGAGGGCGATTTATTAAATGATATCAGAGCGGATCCGTTCAAACGTTGTGTTCTTGGTTGTGGGAGATCACCGACTTGCGTTCCTACAAAATATATTTTTGGGACCGCACGGGGCCGAACCCACATATGACCCCCACAAAGAATTTTTATTTTTCATTCTATACTTGCCTAGTTGCACTAACTCTATTCCTTCTGCCTGACTGCTCTCTTTTCCTCTCTTTTCCAGTTTTCCTTACGGCAGCTCACTACACAAATCATAAGCCCTCTTTTCCAGTTTTCCTCACGGCAGCTTGCCCCTGCAAATCAATAAACCTTTCTCCAACCCTCTCAAGTCTCACGGTCACTGCTTATGGTCCGTTGGTACGACCCCACGACCCTTCCCTCTCGGATTCATGGTCACTGATTCTTTTTTTCATTTCAAGTTGGTATATACTCTTTTAGCTTATATAAATTGTAATTCTTATTGATTTTATATTAATCATAAACTGGAACAGAATTTGAAATTTGACATTGTGGAACTTGATATTGCTAAATAAAATCTAGTGGATTTGTTTTCCCAAAAAAAAAAAAGAGGAATTTGAAGTTTTAATGTCAATTTGAGCTATTTGATAAAGTAGATTACAAAGTTCAGTAAAATTCATAACGAATTTGAATAAACAAAGAAACAATTGAACAATGTGAAGATTTTTATGTTAGATAAAGAGAGATTTACAGTGGAAAGTAAAAGGAAACCTTGATGAAAAAATATGACATCCATTACTTGTTTTGATTTTTCTAAGCATGAGGCTTTTGTGAATCACAAACAAAATATTGAGGCTACTCTCTTTAAGAAGACAAAAAGAACAATAAATGAGTATCAGATTCGTCTGAATGCATGAATTGGTTGTGTTCAATTGCTTCTAGGACAAGGACTTTCATTTCGTGAACACGACGAATCTAAAGATTCAAGAAATCAAGTAAATTTTCTTAAACTACTGTAGTAGTTAAGTGATCATAATGATGAGATTAAGGCCGATTCTTTCAAGAATGCTCCCTAAAATCTACAGTTAATATCACCTAGTATTCAAAAGTATATTGTGAGTGCTATTGCATTTGAAACACTCAATATTATTTTGAAGGGTATTGGTGATGGATTATTTTCCATTCTTGTTGATGAATCTCACGATTTTTCAATAAAGGAGAATATGTCAATTGTTTTAAGTTATGTGAAAGGAATGGACAAGTAATGAAACTTTTTATTGGTGTTGAAAATGTACCGAGTACCACATCTCTCTCACTTAAGGATGCTAGTAATCACTTATTCTCTAGATTTTACTTAAGTATATATAGTTTAAGAGGTTAAGGTTATGATGGGGCAAGTAATATGATTTGTGAGTATAATGGTCTCAAAGCACTTATTTTGAAAGAGAACACAGTGCTTTTATATTTATTGTTTTGTTCATCAACTGCAACTAGCTCTTATAATTGTAGAAAACAAACATGCGGATATTGAAATATTCTTTACTTTAATTAATAAAGTGATAAATGTTGTTGGAGGATCGACTAAGCGATGCGATCTTCTTCGAGAAAAGAAGAGGCTTGAAGTTGAAATCTCAAGTGAAAAGAGCCTTAACCAAGAAATTACCCTAAAGTAACCTGGTGATACTTGTTGAGACTCGGCTAAGCGATGCGATCTTCTTCGAGAAAAGAGGAGGCTTGAAGTTGAAATCTCAAGTGAAAAGAGCCTTAACCAAGAAATTACCCTTAAGTAACCTGGTGATACTTGTTGAGACTCTCACTATAGTTCCTTACATAAATTGATTCTCATGTTTTATGGTATAGTTGATGTCGTTGAGATGATTGCCATTGATGAAATTAGTTGTGAAAAATGAGGTGAAGCACGTATTTTTGTTGGGATCTATGTTGACATTTGATTTAGCATTCAGTCTGCATCTCATGAAAAAGGTATTAGGTGTTTCAGATGAATTTTTAAAATTATTACTAAGGAAAGATCAAGATATTGTCAATCCTATGAAATTAGTGAAAATATGTAAAGAATGACTCAAGCAGCGAGGAACAATGAATGTAAATCATTTTAAAGAAGAGTTTCTTGTTTTCCAAAAAGGTACAAAATTGATGTTCTCAACATTGATGATATATTTATACCTCTAAGTCGTTCATGGTGTTACACTCAAGGAATGACAAATCTGCATCACTTTGGTGTGGATTTTTCTATATTGTCATCAATATGCAACTTCAAGAGTTGAATAATCGTTTCTGCGATGTAAATAGTGGCTTACTCCATTGTGTTGCATGCTTATGTCAAGATAATCAATTTTCTACTTTTGACAAGGACAAATTAATTCAATTGTGTGAGTCTTATCCCAAATATTTTAAACCATTAGAGATATTGGCACTTGAAGAGCAATTTCGGACATATAGCATTGATATGCGCACTCAAAAAGATTTTAAAGGGTTACGAAGCCTTAGTGATCTTACAGAAAAGTCAATCGTGACAAAACAAGGAGGTGTACCCATTAATTTACATGCTTATAACATTGTCGTTAATTCTTTTAGTTGCTACTGTTATGGTAGAGAGTATTTTCTGCAATGAAGATTATCAATAATCGACTGCGTAATTTGATGAGAGATTAATGGTTAAGCAATAGTTTGATTACATATATTGATAATGACGTAATTTTCAGTATTGATAGTGATATAATTATATGATATTTTCAAAATATGAAAACGTTTAGGATACAGTTGTAGTATTGTATTGACTAATTTTTATTAATGTTATGTTGTTTTTAAAAAAATTAGATTTTAATTTTTGATCCTACAATACAAAAGGTCTATGCCCTGGGGCCACATAAATTGGTAAAAGGGTCGACTAGGGAGTGAAATTGAGGAGGAAAGATTTGAGGATGATGGAAGCTAAAGGCAAACATTGTGCAATTGGGTCAATCTACATGTTTATTTGTTTCATAGAGCAAAACGAGCATTACACAGGAGATCACAATGATGGCATCTTGTGTTGGTACTTCAACAATGCACAGTGGCATGAAAGATGTCGTCCATTGGAGGAACTAATGCTACGAGGGCATAGGGTATCAAAGGTAGTATGTATAGTGGTACTATGGGCAGATGTACTAAGGACACATGATGCTGCCCGTCCTTCAGTGGTGACGCTACAATTGTGGAGAATTTTTTTTTACTTATCCTTGTGGAGGAGAATGAAATGCAATGGTTGCGTGACGGTAAAAAGCACATGGTCCTCTACGAGGGCATTAGTAGATATAGGGGAGTTTGTCACGTGACTAACGAACTCCCCTACACATGTGGCACAACAAGGCTAAAAATTGGGAATATGGTCTGTGTATTGAAAAGTGCATTAAAGGTGTCATCGTATATAAGTATAGCTACAATATTCTACCCAAAGTCTTGCAAGTATCTCCTGTTTTTTTTCCCCTCATTTTTGGTTTAAAAAAAATCATGGGATGACTACTTAAAACACATCGAAGAAAATGCATAAAATTAATTTTGCGTTTTCTATTTGAGGGGATAAGTATTTTTTTGAGTTTATGTAAAATTAAAAGGGAATGTACTATAAACTAAGCATTCACAATTGTGCACAAATTAGGGCCTGTTTGATTTATATTTCAGTTTTCGATTTTGAGTTTATTTTCAATTTCCTATTTTTTTATAAAAATGTATTTAGTTTGTAATTTTAAAATGATTTCTAAAAGCAGAAAAAAAAAAAACTGGAAAATATTTTTGTTTTAAAATTTTGAACTTATTTTATAATATTTTATTTCAAAAAAATTTATTATTCTGTAAATTAGAAAATTTTATATTAATATATTATCAAGCAATATATACATTTTAAATTGATTATTTTTACAATATTTTTATTGTTACAAAAGTAAAATAAAAATAAATACTAACTTGACTTGGTAAAATGTAGAAAATAAAAATAAAATGAATAACGTGGACTTTATATATATATATATATATTATTAAGAACTTTATGTAAATAATTATTAAAAACTTGATTTTTTCTAATTTTTTCGAATCTTTTTTATTTTTATTTTTGAATTTTTTAGAGTTTTTTTTTATTTTAATTTTTTTTATTTTTTCAATTTTTAAAATTTAGAATTTTATATTTTTGTTATTTTAAAATTTTAATTTTGAAAATTTTGTTTAAACGCCTATTTTTCATGTTTTGATTGTTTTCAAAATTCATTGAAAACACTCCAAACGTATCAAATGTATTTTGAGTTTTATATTATAAATTTAATCTTATTTTAGAAAATACAGTTTAAAAAATACAAGACCAAACAAGTTTTAAGTGTTTTACAAAACTTAAAACTGAAAATAGCTTGAAAATAATAAACCAAACGCACATTTAATAATCAGAGTTTACCAATATATGATCCTAAACTCAAGATCTTGTTACGTCACAACTTAGATAAGATGGTATTTACAAGGATTCATCAAAATCCTTAGGATTTATTGAATTTGTTTGGTTTGAACCATCAAGCGAGTTTTGAGTTAGAATAAAATTATTTCGAATTAAAAGTTGACAATTAAATTTTCCCCTTTCATGAAGATAATGAAACAGTTGTTAGCAAAAGAGACCAATTTTTACTTAATAAACTCTGAATTTAACTAGTGTTATTATATTAACGTGAAATCTTTAATTTATTTTTAGCGTCTGAAGTAATTACTAACATTGAACAATTTTGATATACAAGAATCAATGTGTCAACTGTTTTGAAGGCAACGTATCAAATATACAACAAAGTTTACTCTTAAATGTTATGTTGAATTTGAATATCGTCAAGTTAGAAAATTGAATAGTTCGAAGCTACAAAAACCTTGGAAAATTGCAAATATATAATTAGAAAAGTGAGGACGTGTCCAAAATATTAGCATCTTTGATAGCGTATTCCTTGATACTTCGGCAGATGGACTATCTATTCCCATACCAATATTTAATATAAAAAAATACTTTTTCACTAAACAATTCTTTATGAAATTTGCAACAATGTCCCCGACATAATAGTAAGTTGATATTTAACTTTAAAGACTTATTCGTCTCTATTTGGTTTAAATGGAAAAAATAAAATAAAAAACATTTAAATCAAAATTAACAAATAATTTTAACCATACATTTTACGAACCCACGAATTTTATCAATTTTTATCAAAATTTACTAAAAATATGATTTTAAACTAAATCAATCAGGGATTTAATCTTCAACATTTCATTATATTACAAACAATCAATTCCTTGATTTAGCTAAATATTCAAGTGATTTTCATGGAAACGCATCTCTCTTCAAATTTTTAGACACGATTGATTGTGTGATTATATTGAAGGATTGAAAATCAAATCAATGTGCTCATTTTTAAGAGTTGTTGGAGATTAATTAATTACTCAAGCATAGGTTGAGGGCCAGTGACGCAATATTCTCTAATCCAAATCACTATAAAAATCCAACTTTAACAATCATTATTTTCTTCGATCTCAACGGCTTTACCCTCCTTAATTTCTCCGATAATCCTATGCCGAATTCATCCAACAGCCCGTTAATACTCCTCCAATGGACTGTCATTTGTCTATTTGTGCTCTCCGGCGTACAGCTCAAAATCCATAGAAATGCACAGACGTTCGCCCAAGACAGTGAAGGCACCACGCCGGAAAATAATATTCTGATGCGGGAGGGTTCACCGTTCAAGATTGCACTCTTCGCCGACCTCCACTTCGGTGAGGACGCATGGATGAATTGGGGCCCGATTCAGGACATGAATTCTGTCAAAGTAATGTCTACTGTACTAGACAAAGAGAACCCAGGTCCGTGTGATTTCCAGCAAAGAAATTGTATTAGGTGTCTGTCGTGGTTCCAATGGAACTTATGGGGGGTTTGAATCTCACATCGGAAGTATGAGCTTACTTTGTATGGTTTATATATGCTTGAGCTCTTCAACCTCAACAGCTAACTTTTAAGGTAGACTATTGGCATCAAACCAAGATCACACATCACACCTCGAGACCCTGGTTGGTGTATGGGCACTTGCCCCGCAAGGGTGTTGGGGTTGGAAGCGTGGTGATTTTTCATGGTTCCAGTGAAACTTATGGGGGTTTCAATTCCACAAGTATGAGCTTCCTTTGCATGGTTTATGTAGGCTTAGACTCTCCAATCTCAACCGGTAGCTTTTGAGATATGACTCTTCCAAGTTCTATGATATTGTCCAACTGTTACTTCAATTTGTGCTCTCCAATCTCGATGACTAGTTTTTGAGATATGACTCTTCCAAATTCTATGATAGTGTCCAACTGTTACTTCAAGTTTGTTTATTGGTTTAGAGAATGTTTATTTTTAGAACGATAAACTTTTTTACTGGTGAAAGGTGGAAGTAAAATAATGGAACTTTTGAATTGACTGAAGTAAATAGCTACATTGCCGGTTGATATTTACACGATTTACTTAATAATGTGGGGACAATTACCCCCCCCCCCTCCAACAAGCCGATTTTGTTAGGTTAAGTTAGATCCAATATCATTTCTAATATGGTATCAGAGCAGACGCAGTTTTGCAATGTTGGGTGCACCCAATATCGCTTTGTTCACAGATGTTTGGCATTGTCCACGCTGTGAGTGAGGGGGCGTATTAAAGTTCCACATTGGCCAGTGATATTTACCCGATCCNAATATCGATTTATTCACAGTTGTTTGGCATGGTCCACGCTGTGCGTGAGGGGCGTATTAGAGTCCCACATTAGTTGGTAATATTTACACGATCCATTTAATAAGGTGAGGGCAATCATCCCCTCACAAGCCGATTTTGTTAGGTTGAGTTAGACCCAATATCCTTTCTAATAATAGTTTTGAAGTTTATAAGTCTTCGATGAGCAATACTTTATACTGTAATCAGATTTTGTAATGCATTTGATATAGATCTCTGCAATGAACTTGAAATTGTATGACAGACTTTGTAATTTATCTCGGAGATGTCATCACGGCCAACAATATAATGATAAAGAATGCAAGTTTATACTGGGATCAGGCAGTATCGCCAACAAGAGCCAAGGGAATACCCTGGGCCAGTGTGTTTGGGAACCATGATGATGCACCTTTTGAGTGGCCTATGGAGTGGTTTTCAGCTACTGGAATTCCTCGACTTCATTGTCCTGCTCCAACTACCTCAGATGCAGGTGAGTTGCAAGTTCCATTATTTTCTTTAACTCATCTTGCAAAGATGAGATCAACATTTAGATTTGACCATCTAAAATCTGAAAGTAGAACATGATTAATAATGTTAATGTTAAACGATAGAAAAATTTATGAAATCGTATCATTATTGATAGCTTCACTAGCAGAAACTTTTATGTCAGGAGGTGAAGATTGCAGCTTCAGAGGGACAACACGTTTGGAGTTGATGAAAAGTGAAACTGAGCACAACAAATTATCACATTCAATGAATGGTCCCCAAAATCTATGGCCTAGTGTTTCTAATTATGTTCTTAAACTTTCATCGTCAAGTGATTCTGAAGCAGCTGTGGCATATATGTACTTCTTTGACTCTGGCGGTGGGTCATACCCAGAGGTTATATCAAGTGCTCAAGTAAAGTGGTTCCAGCAAAAATATGCAGAGGTCAATCCTGATGCAAGGTACTGGAAGATTGAATCTTAATTTCCACACTATTATAGACATGGTTGCATTTTATTGACCTAGACAAAATATATAGAATTAGGTGTAAGACTGTAAGTTCCATTCGACATCTTCTTCATGCCCGTTTGAAATTGTTTTAAATAAGAAGGTAAAGATGGCACCTTCAAGTGTTTTACTTTTCCCTTCTCCAGTACTTCAGAATTTTAACACAGAATCTTTTCTAGGGTGCCTGAAATAATATTTTGGCACATTCCAAGCAAAGCATACAAGGAAGTGGCTCCTAGTTGCGTTGCACGTAACCACTGCATAGGTTCAATTTTCATGGAGGATGTTGCGGCTCAAGAAGCTGAAATGGGCATCATGAAAGTTCTTGAAGAAAGACCTTCGATTAAGGTAAGGCCTTCGAGTGCCATAGTTATCGAATGCTTCCAAGACTTGCCTCACTATATATGTTTTTCATACTCATGCAAATCTAAGAGTTCTGTTCCTTTTATCCCCTACTATATTCGAAAATTTTCTTATTCTTTAACATTTTTCTCCTCGACTTTTGCAAAGATTTTCTGCCTACACAAGCCATATATGCTTGTATAGTTCCCATGATAGTTACCCATATGTGCATAGGTTTGAATGGTAGTTACCCATATGCATTCAATGCTTTGTACAGGAGGATTGAGATGGTGGTAGGCAGTTTCTGTATTGGAAATGGGCTGTATTGAATTATATTGTTTGTACATGGTGGCAGGCAGTTTTTGTAGGCCACAACCATGGATTAGATTGGTGCTGCCCGTATAAGAAGCTGTGGCTTTGCTTTGCTCGGCATACTGGTTATGGTGGGTATGGAAACTGGTCTAGAGGAGCTAGGATTCTAGAGATTAATCAGCAGCCATTCTCTATCAAGTCATGGATTAGAATGGAAGATGGCAACGTTCACAGTGAAGTCCTCTTGAGCTCTTGATGTCCTTTCGTCATTGTATTCCATCGATACGCAACAGGATATAAATAAATCAATTTAAACTTCAGATAGGGAGTGGGGTACATTTGTGATCATAAATAAAAGAAAAACCGCACAAAACAGCTTGAAATTGTATATTGTATCAGTTCTAATCAGATGTACCAATTCTTGATGTATAAATGATAAAGCTTTGTTATGTGTGTAAACAATCCATTACACGAATTCCCAGTTTATAATTACTAAGAACGATATATTATGAAATTATCTAGTCGTTCATTGTGTTTTTATCAAATGTCATGGGATATTTAGGTTGTTGATTAGGAAGAAAGAGTCCCCAATGCTTCTCAAGCTCCGGGCTTTTCTGATTCTCATCAATCAGGTCAAAAATGTAAGTTTCTACAGGCTTTCCAGGCCTTCTTGGGGTTCCTTTCTCGACATGTTTAATCAAATTGGAGTTATAAATCCAGGCATTCTCAAGAGTAGTTGCTGTTCCACCAGCAGAAGGCCATCCACTTTCCGAAACAACAATTTCTACATTAGTCCCTCCAGTCTTCTCCAATGCTGCGTGCGTTGCATCCACCATAGCATCAAACAGGTTTTGGTACTCGTAATTCCCATCTTTGACCACAGTTGAAGGAGATGTAAAAAGTGCGTAAGCCAGGCTAATGTCCTTCGTGTTACTGCTGAAAGCAAAATACGGGTACACACTCAGAAGCAACGGGCTCTGATTTTTCACAAGAAAGTTAACAATGGGGATGATAAATGAGGACAGAATTTCAGACTTGAACACGCTTGATGATGGAGGATACGATCGTGCAAGAATTTCCATACTTAAGGACGTGGAAACTTTGATTCTGTTCCCAAGCCTGGCCGCGGAAATGGCACCGTGAATGTTTTCCATTGAGGGGACTACATATGGTGCCAAATTCGAACTGGGACTGATTTCATTTCCAACTGCTATGTACCTGAAATTCACATTATCATAATTGAGTATATTATTTTGGACCCATGATTTTGCAATCGAAGGATTTCTTGCAATTCCTGGGAGTTCTTCATTTGGAACGCCTACAATGACCGAAATGCTGAGGTTTCCCTTGAGGGCTTGGAGAATTGCTTGGTTTGGATTGTAGAGTCGGAGTCTGTTAATGTTATACTTATTGCACAGAGCAATGACTTGTGGTGCAGATGGCAAATTGTCTCCGAGGGTTCCATAACAAACTCCAATGCTGGCATCTGCATTAGCTTGAAAATGATTAGTCTTATTTGTTCTCAACAAATTTAAAGTCAGCTCTATGAATTCTTTGTTATCGCTGTGTTTTGTTTATTTCTATCAGGATATCTACCTCCATCTTATTAGAATTTATGTTATTAGATCTAACAAGGTTTTACGGGTCACAACTGTGAATGAAGTAACCAAGATAACGCGCGCACAGAGAGAAAAGCGAAGAGAAGATAAACATACCTGCCATAAGCAAGCAAAATGCTGATATAAGTAGCAGCAGCATTTCAGCAATTGCTGGTGGTGACTGGTGCAAGCAATATGATTTAGCCATGAAGAATTCAAAGGAAGAAGCAGCTAGGATAATTTTGCATGTACTGTCCAAGCACCAGTCATGCTATTCTTATATTGAGTTCTGAAGTCAGATTTTCAGCTAAAACAATAATGCATAATATTCATTTTGGTTTTCCATTTCTCAAATATTGGAAGAATATCATAAAGGTTGTTACTTGCTTAGAGGATCTTGTAGGACTTAGTCATGCTGCTGACTTTTTCTGTTTACCCTTTCTGCATCTTTAATTTTCTTTTCTTTTTTGAGCTTGCATATGTATTTTGATTTTTAAAAATTCAACAATACTTGAATATATCTATATTGCTTGATAATTTGTTATTTTGATGGATGAATATCACAAATAAGTCTGCAATGAATCTGCATGGTAGACACACACACACAATAATAATAATAATAATAATAATAATAATAATAATAATAATAAAAGATGGTGAAAATTGTCTGACATAATACAAGTTGTACATCACAAATCATTACATTAGATGTTTTTAATTAAATAATAAGATAACCAAATGGGAAGGATCCACACTACAGAAAGTTCAAGTTGCGTTTGGAGCAAAGTTATATTATATACAGAGACCTTTAGGGCTAGTCGATATTTCAAAACGGGCTCCCTCCCAAGTAATTACATTGTGTAGAGATCTAAGGGTTCACGTACAAAATCATAATTGTATACTGTATCTAAGGTAAACAACTTAATGTTATGCTACTTGGACTAGTGTAATATCCTTTATTTGAGTGGCTCCTTTTCCTCTTTGGAGATGCAATTGGATTCTTCTATGTTCATGTACTTAAATTAAGACTTAAAAGATATTTCCATTCTTAGCCCCTGTTTGGTAACGTTAAAAATTTTGATTAAAATCTATGACAAAATCAACAATTAATTTTAACCGAACATTTTATAGGACTCGCAACTTTACTAAAAATTTGATTTTAATCTCTATCAAATAGGGACTTAATATTGATAATCGTAAAAGTAATAAGCTTACATTTGCAAAGGTATACTATTTATTGGATTGAACTTACCTTTGAAACTTGTCGTAAGGGAATGGCGCCACAGTCTTTTAAGCCCTTGTTTGATTGTCATTATTGTGTAAAAATGATGTTTAGAATAATAATTTTTTGAAGAATGTGTGGTTAAAAAATAGAAAAAAAAATTGTGTTTACGTGCAAAATATTTTATTGTGTGAATGCATGATTGAAAATGAGTATGAGAAATAAATAATTTTGTTTATAAGGGAGTCAAACATGGGCTAAATGTACAAGGCATAATATTTGACGGCTTATATACGCACAAGGTAGAATTTTTCAGAGAGCATGATAACTCATAATTACGCGTACAATATGGAAAATCGACAAGAAAAAACTAAATAATAAAAAATGGATAATTGCAGTCACAATGTCAAACCATTCAAATTATTGTTGGTTTTACACGAATCTTTAATTTATAGCAATGCTAGTAACAAACATTTCAAACGTGTGCGGCCGAAGGACCTTTGGATGATTACGTCCCAAAATCCATTAAATGATCAAAAGTCAAACACCTGATGTTAATTTGATCAATTTTAAAAAAAGTAAATAATCTCTTCAATCGTAAAATACTCATACAAAGAGACATGTTGTTTTGAATGTGTGACTATTTTAAAATGTGCATGATAAAAAGTTATAACCCTTTGATAGAGTGTAATCTACACAATAAATATGAAAATGTGTGATTTATGTTTAAAAAATAAAGAAAACATTCGGAAAAGTCGCTTGAAAATCTATAAATGGAACCTATAGTTCCATTTTTCTTACACCAAATCAATTCAAGTTATAATAGATTTTTAAATCTCTCATCTCTTCAAAATTTTTGTTCCTTTTACTTTACTGAAATAAAATTTTGTTAGAATTACTTTCAGAAATAAAATTTCGTTAGAGTATTTTAATTTTTGTCTATTTAATATTGTTAAAACTTTGGTTCGATTGACAAGATTGGTATGGTGCAGTACATAAGTATTATATCTTGAGAGACAGACATTTAATTACCGCGTTGACACCCGTACAGATGGCGAAATCTGTCTTAAAGAGATTTGTCATAACATACTTTGCTTAATCTCCATTCTATTTTTCGTTCATTTGATTATTAGTCATTAATTTGACAACAATTTTAAGACATATATCTCTTTCTTTTATATTTCTTTTTATATAATTTTATTATATGGTTTCAATCTTGTTTATTGATCGAATTTTTCTGTGGTTGTTTTACTAGTTCAAATAAACAAACTAGTAAAGCAATTGAGCAAATTTCTACATCTAATTCGTTTGTCATACCACCAATATCCCAACATAAAAAGTCAGAGAAATTCAACGGCATGGATTTTAAATGGTTTCAACACAAGATGCGACCAACTACGTTGAATTTTGTGAAATTTTTTCGTGAATACTATCCCACTCAGACAAAAGCAAATGCTACTAAAAAAATATCTAGTTGGCTATTGAAGCACGAAAGCATGCGACTGGATAACATATTATACAATGTGTATTATTCATACAAGATCTCTAAGGAGCTGTAGGAATTTCTTGATAAAAAATACAAGACAAAAGATGTCGAAACGAAAAAATTCTCATCGGTAAATTTTTTAATTTCAAAATGGTTTATTCAAAGACAGTTATGAGTCATGTTCAAGAGATACAAATAATTCTTCACGATATTGAGGCGGAAGGCATGGAATTAAGTGAATCTTTTCAAATTCCTGCTATGATCGAGAAACTACCTCCATTATAGAAAGATTTTATAAAATATTTTTGAAGCACAAGCGCAAAGAGACGAAAATGGACAATTTGATTGTTCGACTTCACGTTGACGAAGATAATAGAGTTGCTTAAAAGAAAAGTTCTATGTGAAACATGGAAGCAAAGGCTAACATGATTGATGAATCTGGATCTAAATGTAAAAAGATAAAGCATCCTGGCTCGTCTAAGGACAATGAAAATAGGAATGATGCAGAATGGTACAAAAGAGATTGTTATAATTGCGAGAAGCCAAGACATCAAGGTAAAGACTGTCATAGTAAGAAAAATGATGCACAAAATAATAAAACTCCAAAGCCAAACATAACAGAAATAGACAACATATCAGTAGACATTGACGATATCAACCTATTTGTAGTTGTATTTGAAGTTAACTTGAGTGTCAAATTTCAAGGATTGGTGGGTGGATACAGTAGCTACTCGACACATTTGTGCAGACAAGAATTCATTAACCGAGTAGAAGAAGAAAGATCAAGATGAACATCTTTACATAGGCAACTCAGCTTCATCCAAGATAGAACGAATTTGAAAGGTCATTCTAAAATTCACATATGGAAAAGAGTTGAAGTTGAACAATGCCATGCATGTCCCAGAAATTAGGAAGAATCTGATTTCAAGTTCTATACCCAATAAGAAGGAATTCAGAATTGTGTTTGAGTTTGATAAATTTGTACTTATTAAAGGGGCATTTATGTTAGGAATGATTATTTATTTGATTGTCTGTTTAAGGCCAATGCTGTTTTGGTTAGAAAATAAGTCTACATATTTGTACCCATAAGTTATGAATAAAATTGATTCTTGTGTTTACTTGCCCAAGTCTTCCTTTTTATGGCATAACAGACTAGGAAATGTTAATCGTATTTCATTAAGGAAATTGGAGGGATTAGAACTTATACCTAAACTTGAATCAGAAAATGAACATAAATGTGAAATTTGTGTTGAATCAAAATTTACTAAAAAAACAATTCAATTCATTTGAAATACGTAGTGAACCATTATGATTGATATATAGCGATATATGTAATTTGAAATTTGTTCAAATCCGAGTTGGTAAAAAATATTTTATCACATTTATAAATAATCACAGCAAATATTGTTATATATTTTTTAAGTAGTAAGGATTAGACATTGGATGTATTTGTCACTTGGAAAATTAAAGTTGAAAATCAACTTGACAAGACAATCGAGGTCCTAAGATCCAATAGAGGCAGTGAATATGGCTCGTCAAATTTTAATAATTATGTGCTAAGTCTGATATTATTTACCAAATGACCACTCCATAAACTCTTCGGCTAAATGGAGTTGTTGAGAGGAAAAATAGAACTTTAAAATATATGGTTAACGCTATGCTTATTAGCTAGAATCTAGCCTACCACAAAACTTGTGGTGGAAGTAGTTTTAACTACTAACTTTATTCTAAATAAAGTTTCTCATAAAAAAACTGGTTTAGTACCTTATGAATTGTGGAAAGGCAAAATGTCTTCCTACCACAGAACTTGTGGTGGAAGTAGTTCTAATTACTAACTTTATTCTAAATAAAGTTTCTCATAAGAAAACTAGTTTAGTACCTTATGAATTGTGGAAAGGCAAAATGTCTTCCTACAAATACTTAAAAGTGTTGTGGTGTTTAGCAAAAGTTGCTATTCCATCTCCTAAAAAGATCAAGTTATGACCTAAATTGTTGATTGCATTTTTATCGAATATGTAATAAATAGTAGTACATATAGATTCATTGTGCATAAATTTGAAATAAGTGACATTCATGTCAATTTGATTATTGAATTTAGGGATGTCGAGTTTTTTGAAAGTGTGTTTCCTAATAAAGGGGATACTCTCGAAAATATTAAGAAAACAAAAAGTGATGATACTTTTGAAAGAAGTAGAGAATCTAAACCAAGAAGAACAAAAGAGCAATAGTTGCAAAATCCTTTAGTCCAGCCTTTATATTGTTTGTGATCGAAAATGAGAATTTAACATTTAAATAGGCTATGATTAGCCCAGAATCTTCATTCTAGAAGGAAGCTATAAATAGCAAGACCGAATCCATTCTGAGTTATAATATTAGGCAATTGGTTGATCTTTCCAAGGGAATTAAACCAATTGGATGCAAATGAATTTTTAAAAGAAAGTTAAATCCAATGGTACAATAAATAAATATAAAGCTCGATTTGTTGCCAAAGGATATCGTAAAAAAAGACTCAACTTTTTGACACTTATTCACTTTAACAAGGATAACTTCTATCTGAATTTTAATTGCTTTAGAAGCTTTGTATAACTTGCATATACTTTAGATGAATGTTATGACTACATTTTTAAATGATGAGTTAAACGAGGAAGTTGATATGGAATAGTCAAAAGGCTTTAAAGTAAAAGGACAATAACACAAAATTTGTAGAGTTGTTAAGTCCTTACATGGATTGAAGAAACCACCTAAATAGTGGCATGAAAAGTTTGACAATGTCGTGATTAGGAATGAATTCACCATAAATGAATGTGATTAATTTGTTTACTTGAAATTTTTTTGGAGAAGCATGCGTATTGGTTTGTCTAGATTTTGATGAAAAGGGACTAATATAGAAATCATTAATAAGACGAAAATAATGCTAACCAATAACTTTGATATAAAAGATATGGGTAAAGCAAATTTGATTTTGGGAATGAAAATCTCTAGAACACCTAATAGAATAATTAAGTGGATAAAGTGATTGAGAAATTTAAGACCTATGGTATTAATGAGTCTAATAATCAATTTGCTCATTTAGTTCTTCACATGAACACTACAAATTGTTTGGTATTTGATATAATTGACATGTCTGTGAACAAAATGGACTAAAATTCAATTAGTAGAAATTGAGTTATATTAGGTCTAGAGTTCGAGAATGGAAAAAGAAGGAAAAAATGACGTCAAAATTTCGCTAGACTGTCGCCAAACTTAGCTCGAGCATCAGAAATTGTGTCGCCCGCCTGTCGCCAGGACTTCGCTCTAGCGATACACTGTCGCTCGCCTGTCGCCCAGCTCTCAATTGAGCGACAAGATTATCCGAGAATTTTTTAATTCGTTTTTTTTAAGGTTTTTATCCGGCTCATTCACACCTTAACTTACATATAAATTACAGAACGCCTCTGAACGTGATTTCTAATGTTGAACATTGTGAAAAACATATTCTCTTTGTATCATCTTCATCAAATTAGCTTTCAACCTTCATTCCGTGTTCGATTTTCAGCGGTGAAAACATCAAATGCACAATTCAAATACCAAACTGCTACTTCCTACATATCGTCAGAGTTCTGAATATTAAGGAAAGGTGATTGGAGTTCAAGTCGTTGAAGAACGCAGAGTTCTTCGCTAATTCACAGGAGATTGACGAATTCATAAAACTGAAAGTTGCTGCAGGAGAGTACAGTTCAGAAGAGCTTTGAAAACTTCAGCTGGAAGTTAGTACAGGAGCACGAAATCTAGGAGAGCTGTAAGAATTGCGACTAGGAGGTCAGAAAGTACTAATGATAGTCGAATCTGGCGGACTGTAAGTTTTAATTCGTTTATAGTGACTTGATGACTACCAAAGTGCCCGGAGTTTTTATCCAGTTGGAGTTTTTCTGTGATCAATTCTTGTGTTAATTTATTATTTTCATAACTGTGGTATTTCAACATAAGAAAAATTAAATTATATGATTAACTATTTAGAGATAATTAATAGTGACTTATTGCTTATTAATTATTAAGTTTTTAATTCCACGTAATACCTATTCACCTCCTCTAGGTGTATTTTGTGTCGAACTTTGTATTTTCAATTGGTACCAAAGCCTTATGTCGATTCCTAACCTTTAATTAATTCTAGATGAGCCAGTCCATGTCAGTGCCTCCGTTTTTCTATGGAAGTAACTATACTAATTGGAAAGTTTCAATGAGAGATTTTCTTAAAGCATTTGATGAGCGTTCAAACTGGGTGGAATGCACCATCAACTACTGTTGTTGGTATAGTTACACCCACTAATATTTCTTCTGGACTAAAAATGACTTAACTGAGTATAACTGGAACAGTAAGGGCTTCATGCCCTGTTCATGACTGTGTCTATTGAAGAGTTTAGGAGAGTATCAATGTGTGAAATTGCTAAAGACGTTTGGGATATATTAGAAACCACATACAAGGAAATGAAAACTTTTAAAAACTCTAATCTGAAAATGTTGACCTTTAGGTTTAAAGAAATTAGAATGAAAGACGATGAATTGTTTGATGAATTCTATGTGAAACTTAATGATATAGTTAATTCCAGTTTCAACCTATGAGTGAAGATAGGCCTTCATGCCCTGTTCATGGTTGTGTCTACTGAAGAGTTTAGGAGAGTATCAATGTGTAAAATTGCTAAAGACGTTTGGGATATATTAGAAACCATACATGAGGGAACTAAAACTATTAAAAATTCTAAACTGCAGATGTTGACCTCTAGGTTTGAGAAAATTAGAATGAATGACGATGAATCGTTTGATGAATTCTTTGTGAAACTTAATGATATAGTTAATTCCAGTTTCAACCTAGGAGATAAGATCCCCGAGTCTAAAAATAGTTAGAAAGTCCTTAGGGACCTGAAAGGTTAAGACCTAAAGTCACCACGATTGAAGAAAGTAAGGACTTAGATGTAGTTAAAATATAAGAACTTGTAGGATCCCTACAAACATATGAACTCACGATATCTCAACCGAAAAAGGTTAAATCCATAGCCATGAACACTGTTAGGGAATAAGAAAGTGAGTCAACTGATGCTGAGACGCTTAGGGACGACGAAATAGCTTATTTCGTTAAAAAATTCTAAAAGGTGACGAGGAATAGGAGAAAACCTAAGGAACATAAAAATGATGTCCCTAGTAAGTTTTCGAACGATAAGAGTGAAAAAAGTAACTTTAGGACTGCTAATAAGAAAACACAATCTATTAGATGTCATGAATGTCAAAGTTTTGGTCATTATAAGAATAAATGTCCTAATTTTAAGAAGAACTTGAATAAAGGAAGGCGTAAGGCGTTAGTAGTGACATTAAGTGATGATGAATCAGATTCAAGTACTCAGAGTGATACCCCGATGGTGAAGATGAACAAAATTTTATGGCCTTCACATCTATAACTACAATTGAATCAGATAAAAAAAGTGAAAAATCTGAGGAAGAGTCTGATGATGAGACTAATATTCATGAGTCTTATCGAAAATTATTCGAGAAGAGTCTTAAAATCAAAAAGGACAATAAACATGTTCTGAAAAAAGTAAATGAACTTGAGAGAGAGAGTCATGGGTGGCCTTCAGGACTCTACCAAAAATTTAAATGAGTTGAAGCTTGTTAATGAGAACTTAGATGCCAAAGTTAAATCCTTAATAAATGATCTTTAAAAATCTAATACTCAACTTCATTCGTTCATGAGTGGTAAACAAAAACTCGGTAATTTGTTGTAGTTGAACAAACCTGCTGGAAATAGGCAGGGTCTGGGTTATGTTCAAAATGTGAATGCTTTTACTAGTATATCCAAGACCACATTCGTCCCAGTCACCAACAAAGCTCGGAATACTGTTAATCATAAACCCAAGGGCACGAATGTCTTTGGATCAAGAACTACTAGACAACGTAGGGTCAATCGTCCTATATATCAACAACAACATCCGAACAAATTTAAACCCAAGTTTATTTCCACTTGTCACTATTGTGGCGCACTGGGACACACAAAACTTAAGTGTTGTAAACTCGCGACTAGAAGTAAAAGTCAAGATTTCTCAAGCAATGTTAACTTTCTCGCCAATCAAGTTAGCCATTTAATTGAGATGATGACTCGGTTAATTAGAATCACTTCTGCTTCTAAGAAGGTTTGGGTTAAAAAGAGTG